>CAUYON010189908.1:0-27852 GCA_963573935.1 Arctocebus calabarensis
TTTTTTACAATTAAAAGTCATAATAGGTATACGCTCCAGTTCAGCAACTCAGTCCCCCCACCTTTTTTTTTTTTGAGACAGAGCCTCAAGCTGTCCCCCTGGGTAGAGTGCTGTGGCATCACAGCTCATAGCAACCTCCAACTCCTGGGCTCAAGCGATTCTCCTGCCTCCACCTCCCAAGTAGCTGGCACTACAGGTGCCCGCCACAACGCCCAGCTATTTTTTTGGTTGCAGCCGTCGTCGTTTGGTGGCCCTGGCTGGATTCGAACCCACCAGCTCAGGCGTATGTGGCTGGCACTTTAGCCGCTTGAGCCACAGGCGCCGAGCCCTAAGTCCCTTTCTTGGACGTAGGTTCAAATTGATTTTCCAATGAACTTTATCAAAAACAAATTCACATGGCTATGTAACTTAAAATGAAGTGATTGAATGCTTTCTAAAGAGTTCATTTTTTTTTTTTCTTTTTGGGGCTGAGTACAGTGGTTCTAGGTACTTTGCATTTTCATTTTAGAATTAACTCATGAATTTCTAAAAATGATATCTTTATGATTATATTGTGTGGACTGTGACATCTTCGCAATGTCGAGTCTTTCAATCTTTGTATATAATGGATATACAGGTATATCTATATCAACATATATGCACAGGGGGTTTCAAAACTCACTCCTAAAGTCTCCGTGCATAGGGATAATGGGAAATCGTAGGTAAATGTATCTTTATGTACAAAATATTCGTTAAAAAATTTTATGAAGAGGTGGCCAACACATTGAGAACATTTTGTAAATATTTTGTAAGATTTTGTAATGATTCTACTTACATTTAATTATTGATATGATTTATTTATGCCTGTCATTTTTCTATTTGTTTTCTAGTCCCATCTGTGTTTAGTTTTTCTGTTCTTTTTACTTGTATTCTTGTGTGTTAATAAAAATCTTTCATAATTCCATTTAAATTTCTTTTCTGGAGGATTGCTCTGTGGACTTTACCCTGTCACTTAGATTTAAAGTATTATGTAATTTCCCATTAAATATAGGAAACTTCCAACATTATAATTATGGTTAGCTTCCATAATTTGGGTTAGTTATTACATTCTATTATAATTTACATGTTATAAACCCCACAATATAGTATTGTAATTGTTACTTATTGTCTTTAATAGTTGCAAAAAATCATTTGCCTATTTTCTGTTCCATTTTCTTTCCTCCTCTTCTCAAATTTCAATTATATGCATACCGGTTCTTTCCTCTGTGTCTTGCTGTTTCTTCTGTGTTTTTTAGTCTTTTCCTTCCTCCCTCCCTCCCTCTCTTCCTCCTTCCCATCGTTCCTTTCTTTTCTTTGAGACAGAGTCTAACTCTGTCATCCTGAGTAGAGTGCTGTGGCATCATAGCTCCCAACAGCCTCAAACTCTTGGGCTGAAGCCATCCTTTGGCTTCCTTCAGCCTCCCAGGTAGCTGGGACTACAGGCGCCCACCACGATGCCTAGCTAGTTTTTCTAGTTTTAGTAGAGACGGGGTCTCGCTCTTGCTCAGGCTGTTCTCTAACTCCTGAGCTCGAGCAATACACCTGCCTCAGCCTCTGGGAGTGCTGGGATTACAGGCCTGAGCCACTATGCCCGGCTATTCTTTTACTTTGGGCTTGGCAGTCTGCGTATTTTCTTTTGATATGTCTATCAGTTCTTTTATCATTACTTCTGGTGTTCATCTGTTAAACATATCTAACAGGTTCTTAATTTCAATATTTATATTTTTTATTGCTAGAATATTTGTTGGATTGTTTCAGTCGATTCCAGTTCTATGATGATATTCTTCATCTTTTTATATAATGAAAAAATGTTGCATGTTCATTTCAACATAGCAATTGTACTTGTTTTAAAGTCCAATATCTGAATCACCTGTAGATTTGTTTTACTGCCTATCTTTCTTCTTTTGGATTTTGGCCATTTGGTTCTATCGCTTGGTATACCTGATGGAGTTTATTAAGACTGATTTAATATCTATTGAATGCCAGACATTGTGTATGAACAGTTGTAAATGTTCTGAGCAATACAATCTTCCTACAGAGTGGGTCTGCACTGCCTGGTAGGTAGACATAGTGGGCAGCTTGCCTCACCCAATGAGTACAGCGAAGTCCAGGCAGCCTGATCTATGTACTCAGGCCCCTTCCCTAGAAGATGGAACTTCAATTCTTACCTCTTTGACCCTAGGACACTGATAACCACTCTGCTTTTTAGAGTTTTTGTAATTTCTTACCTCTTGTCTGACATAGCTTTATAATTTGTCAGATGTCTTGAGGAAAAAAGCCACGTGTCAGGACTTTTTCCCTACTTCTCTCTTCTTGCTGGGATCCTGGATCTGCAAGCCCCCAATATTTGTCTGTCTAGTTGTGGGAGATGGCCAAACGCTCTCTGGTTTCTGTGCTTCCCTGGAGTGGCCATTTGCCTGTAAAGTTTGTGAGCTTTTGACCTTGTGCAGTGAGACAAAACCGTATGCAGGGAGTTGACTCATCTTTCAACAGCTTCTTCTCTCTATGAAATTAGTGGCTCCAGTCTTGGTAGTCTCAAGAACTCTCCAAGCGCATGCAATCACATTTTATCTAGTTTCCTAGTTATTGGCTTACCAGATATCACTATTTCATAGCTGGATAAAGTAGTCTAAATATGGCTATGATAAAGTTTGTGTATGAAGATTCAATTATCCAGAGTCCTTGTGAGTCTGTTTCTGACGACCGTTGTATCTTTTCATTTTTGTTCATGTTTTTGGTCTTCTTAATGGTCTTTCAAATGACTACTGGGGTATAATTTACATAACTAACTAAAGTTCGTCTACAATTTGATGTGTTTTAGATTGTGTATTTTCTGACATTTTATTCAATCTAATTATTTTTAGATTCATCCATCCATGTTGCATGAGTTAATAGTTCATTCTTCTTTTCTGCTTCTTGTAGTGGAGACTTGTATTAATTTAAATGTATTACCTCTAGGAAATGGTTAAACTACACCAAAGTCTGTTGTTTAGACCAAATGCTTTCTAGTTTTTTCTTTGACTCATTAGTTGTTTGAAGTATATTTATTAATTTCCAAAGAGATGGATATTTTCTACGTATGTTTGTTTTTGAGTTCTAATTTAATTACATTAAGGTCAGAAAACATTTAACTGTTGAAATCTGTTGGAATTTGATTTATGGCTCTGTATGTAATACAGTTTCTTAAATGTTTTTGTAAATGTGGTTTTGAAAATATACTTGAAAAGAATGTGTTTCCCACTTGGCGCCTGTGGCTGAAGTGGTTAAGGCACCAGCCACGTACACCTGAGCTGGCTGGTTTAAATCCAGCCCCGGCCTGCCAAACAACAATGACGGCTGCAACCAAAAAAATAGCCCGGTGTTGTGGCAGGCGACTGTAGTCCCAGCTACTTGGGAGGCGGAGGCAGGAGAATCATTTGTGCCCAGGAGTTGGAGGTTGCTGTGAGGTGTCATGCCATGGCACTCTACCCGGGGGACAGCTTGAGGCTCTGACTCCAAAAAAAAAAAAAAAAAAAAGAATGTGTTTTCCTCAATCATTAGATTGAGTTTCTGTCTATTAGATCAAAGTATTGAGTGTTTTGTTTCTCCTTGAAGTTCTTTCAGTTTTTTATTTCTAATTTTGATACCATGTTATTAGATACATATAGATTTAGAATTGCTTTACCTTTTTGTTAAGTTAAACCTTTATGTTTTATTTCTAATCATGTTTTTTGACTTAATGAATGAGTGTTTCAGCTTTTCCATATCCTCACCAAGACTTGTTCTGTGACTTTCTGATTCTAGCTATGCTGGTTGGTGTAAAATGGTATCACATTATGGTTTTGATTTGCATTTTTTGGTTGACTAATGCTGTCTAGGGTATTTTCATGTGTTTATTAGTCATTTGTTTCTCTTTCTTGAATAAATGCCTATTCAGATTATTTGCCTTTTTTTAAAAATTGTACTTACCTTTTTATTATTGAATTGTAAGAGTTCTTTATATACAGGATGGCCATAAAGTTCGTGTGCAATTTTTAAATGCCTGGCTAGGCCACGCATGCCCGGTAGGCCAAACTTTATGGCCACCCTGTATTTTGGATATAATCCCTTATCCAAGATATGATTTACAGATAATTTGTCCCACAGTGTTTTTTTTTTTTGAGACAGAGCCTCAAGCTGTCACCCTGGATAGAGTGCTGTGGCATCACAGCTCACAGCAACCTCCAATTCCTGGGCTCAAGTGACTCTCTTGCCTCTGCCTCCCAAGTAGCTTGGACCACAGGCGCCCGCCACAGCACCCGGCCATTTTTTGGTTGCAGCTGTCATTGTTGTTTGGTGGGCCCAGGCTGGATTCGAACCCGCTAGCTTGGGTGTACGTGGCTGGTGCCTTAGCCCGCTGAGCCACAAGCACCAAGCCTGTCCCACAGCGTTGTTTGCCTTTTCCCTTTCTTGCTGATAGCTTTTGAAGTGTAGGTATTTTATACTTTGTCTAGGTCCAGTATATCTAATTGTTTTTCATTGTTCATGCTTTTGCTGCCAAATCTTAGAATCCATTGCCAAATACAAGCTCGGGAAGATTTACTCCTGTGTTTTCTTCTAGTAGTTTTATAGTTTTAGTTCTTGCATTTAGGTCATTGATCATTTTGAGTTAATGTTTGGGTGTAGTATTGGGTAAGCTTTGTTTTTATTCTTGTATAATCGTTAGGGGTTTGGGGATTTTAAAACTCTCTCTCTGCTATTGATTTCTAGCTTAATTCCACTGTGATCTTAGAGCAGACATGGGATGATTTCTGTTCTTTTAAATTTGTTAAGGTGTGTTTTATGCTTCAGATTACGGTCTATCTTGGTAAATGTTCCATCTAAACTTGGGTGTTCCACGTGTAAGTTGCTGTTGTTGGTGAAGTGGTCTATAGATGTCAAATATTTCTGGTTGACTGATATTTTTGTTGAGTTCAACAATGTCCTTACTGATTTCTTGCCTGCAGGATCTGATCTGTCCATTTCTAATAGAGAGGTGTTAATATCTCCAGCTGTAATAGTGGATTCATTTACTTCTCCTTGGAGTTTTATCAGTTTATGCCTTCCGTATTTTGATGTTCTGTTGTTAGGTGTATACACATTAAGGAATGTTATGTTTTCTTGGGGGTAGTCACCCCTTTATCATTGTTTGTATGCTCCTCTGTATCCTGGTTAAAATGTATTTCTTGCTCTAAAGTGTTTTCTGTCTGAAATTAATATCGCTACTCTGCTTCATTTCAATTAGTGTTAGGGTGGAATAGCTTTCTTCATCCCTTCACTTTTAATCTTTATGCATCTTTATAGTTAAAGTGGGTTCCTCTACACGGCATATAATTGAGGATCTTGTTTTATAATCTACTCTGATAGTCCCTGTCTCTTAGTTAGTGTATTTAGACTATTGATGTTTAAACTGATTATTAATACAGTTGGATTAATTCTTACATATTTGTTACGATTTTTTATTTACTGCCCTTGTTCTTTGTTCCTATTTTTCCCTTCCACAATTTCTCTTCTTTTCATAGTTTTAATTGAGCATTTTATATCATTTCATTTTCTCTCCTTTCTTACCACATCAATTATATTATTTAAACTTTTGTGTTTGTTTTACTGTTTGCTGTAGAATTTACAATATGCAATTACAACTAATCTAAGTCTGTTTTCAAATAACACCATACTGCTTCATAGGTAGTGCAAAATAACCCTACATGTTCTTCCCATCTCATGTATCATTTTTGTCATTCACTTACATATGGGCATACATAAATGAATGTGTGCATATGTATAATAAAATATAGTATTATTATTATTATTTTTTAAAGAGAGTCTCATTTTATTGCCCTCGGTAGAGTGGCATCACAGCTCACAGCAACCTCCAACTCCTGGGCTTAGGCGATTCTCTTGCCTCAGCCTCCTGAGTAGCTGGGACTACAGGCGCCCACCACAATGTCTGGCTATTTTTTGTTGCAGTTTGCCCGGGGGCAGGTTCGAACCCGCCACCCTCCGTATATGGCACTGGTGCCCTACCCACTGAGCCACCGGTGCCGCCCAAATACAGTAGTATTGTTATTATTTTACCAACTCTTATCTGTTAGATTAATTAATAATGAAAATAGAAGTTTTTATTTTACCTTTACTTAATCCTCTCCCATCTCTATCCTTATGTAGAGTTTCTGACCTATATCCGTTTCTTTTAATCTGAGGAACTTCTTTTAACATTTTTTGAAAGACGTCAACTGACAACAAATTCTCTCAGATTTTGTTTGCCGGAGAAAGTCTTCCATTATCCTTCACTTTTGAAGGATAATTTCACAAGGTATAGAATTTTAGAACGGTGGTCTTTTTCTCTCAATACTTCAACTATTCCACTGCACTGTCTTTTTGTTTTCCTGATTTCTGAAGAGAAGTCAAATGTAATTCTTATCTCTGCTCTTCTGTAGGTAAGTTATATTTTTCCCCTCTGATTTCTTACAAGATATTTTTCTTTATCTTTGATTTTCTGACGTGTGACTATATTATGCTAAGTGTACTTTTGGGTGCATTTATCCTGCCAAATCCACCCAGATCTCTGAGCTTTCACATCATAGAGAAGACAACTTCTTTTAGGCAAAATTATTTAGTTTCTTAAGATTAGAATTCATTTTCTCACTAGGTAATACAGGTAGTTTTCTTTCTTTTTTTGGCGGGCCCAGGCTGGATTCGAACCCACCAGCTCAGGTGTACGTGGCTGGCGCCTTAGCCCGTTGAGCCACAGGCGCCGAGCCTGCAGGTAGTTTTCAAAGAGTGTAAGTGTACAGAGAAAAGTAGTTTCCTTACCTCCACATTACTACCTCCATCCCCTGGTCTTCAGGTCTCTCCCACAGGGAACTGCCCCTTCCTGCTTCTTACGTATATGTAGTGTGTATTTTAAACAAGAAGATTAAAAGAAGTGGATTACCCACATGTTTATAATGTCTTTTAGTATGTGTTCTGTTTCTTCTCTAAAGCACTCTATTGATGCACACATGTATTTTCCATTAGTTTGGGGTTTTGTTGAATTTAGGTATATATTTATCCAGTTGTTTAAAATGTACATTAAATTCAACGACATAATATATTTACATTTATTTATATATATTCATTTAATATGGTATATTTAAATTCAACAAAAACCCACAACCCAGCAATAAAGCCGCCTTGATTTTGAGGTAGTGATTGGAAGTATCTTTTCCCAACTCCTTTCCTGTTTACCAGAACCAGGATGTGAGCAGATGGGGTTGGAATGCTGTCTTTATTGCGAGGGTGAGGGTGCATTTTCGTTTTACAGGGGCACTGTAGGTAGAGAGCGGCAGGGCTGATACCGAACGTGGCTGGCATCAGAGCCTCGGTCTGCCAGTGTGTCGCGCTGGCACGACCGTCCCACATGCCTGGGAAGCTCGTGCTGAGCAGGGATTAAGATGCCAGCATCTGAGGCACAAGGTTGCTTCCTGCTCCCCCTTGGAGTCCTGACAAGAAATGACCTTGTTCAACCCTGCTGAGCCTCCTAGATTTACTGGGCTTATAGCAGCACATGGGAAGGAGATTATGTTTATTTTTATAACATAAAAAAAAAAGCCACCTTCCTAAGGCCTTTGTGGTGTCTGTGTGCAACAACACAAATGCACACACACATGCGATGTATGTATAATCACTTCTAATTAACTTCAGCTCTTCCTGCAAAACTAAGTGTGAAGTCTTAAAGACTTGTCAGCTTCTCTGCCTGTGAAATTTATCTACTTCTAATTGTGAATAACAATACATTCAAGGTTAACTATAAATGACTCTGATTTCATGGGAATTGAAAGTCTTAAAGCCACGTTTGAAGATGAATACATTTATGTAAAACATTTTAATGGTATGCTTCCATATCAAAATGTAGTTATTTATGCTCAGCCAAAATGTTATTTTTTTCTAAAGGCGGGTGGTGTTTCTTTCTGACATCTGTGAAAAGAGAGAGGTGAGTGATTTCAAAGTAAGTCCAAATTTAAAAGGTATACAACAAGAAAGATACCTAAAAATCAAGATGAGCATATAATTATAATGGGTTGGAAGATGAATTCAATTTATAATTTTACAAAGTAAAATATTCAAAGAGCAAATATCACATAGGATTAAGATTCCCCTCCCCCCCTCAGTAGCTTTTAGTGAAGGGGAACCTCTTCCAGATTTCACCACTAGATGTCATGAAGAGCCCAGTTAAATACGGTAGGCAGGTTTGGGTATAGTCTAGTACAGAAACTTTTACCGTTCCCCCCTATTTTGTAGTTAGTTTGGGTAGGAAGCTATTTCCTCTGAGGTTTTGTGTCAAAATTTTCAATATGGACTAATTTTTAAGTACTATATTAAGAGCTCTTAGAAAATGTGATAGTTATTAAATGGTGGGAATTGAATCCGGTAAGCACTGAGAGTATCTGTGGGGAGAATGTCATATGCTACGTGCAGTATCAGAATCGTCCTAAAGTCCGCTCTGCAAACTATAGCTTAGGGTACCCCAGCTTTCCTTTTCTTTTGAAATAGGCATGGGCTTGTCAAATGTGCAGGCACCAAGATTTCATAGGTTTTTTTTTTAATACAACTAGACCAGTAAAAGAAATGATAAAGCAGAGGACTCGGATGATTGAGTGAGAATCTTTGAATTTAGACTTTGAGGTCCACTAATGGAAGCAATAGTGGGAGACTAGAAGTGACAGATTGAAGTTCCGAGGGATAGAATTTGATTTTATTAACTCAAAAAGAACTTCCTAAAATATAACAGTCCATTATTTAACACATTGATTGATGAAGCCCTTGGGTCCTTGTTCCTGGCAAGGCTGAGATACCCAGAGTGGCCCCCAGTGGGGAGTATCCTGCAGAGAGCCTCCGTTTGGGGTAGAAATTTGGACTAAGTCACCCCTAAGATTCTGAGATCCGTTATTCCACTCTCTGATGATGGTCATGTAACAACCAAGAAGGCAGTAAGAAAAGAGCTGAGAGAATGCGTGCTTAGGTAAATAAAAAGGCAATATTCAAATGTATATAAAGCAAGGAAAATAGGGTTCTTTAAGAAACCACAGGGGGGATTGTGATCCGTGTGCTGTTTTGAGGGACTCTGCCTGGGAAAGGCTGGTAAGACGGGACGTCTGGCTTTCGGGCTTTCAGCCTTGGGCGCCCACGTGCTCCCCATTCAGTCACAGCCCTTTGCTCCCAAGGGCCTGTGTTCTCCTTGGCCCTCCTCTCTAATCAAAAGTTGATTTCAACTCAGTCCTTCAAAGTAAATCTGAGAGTAACTTAGGTGACAGTCTTCCCAGTGTGCTGCACTTAGAGGACAAAGATGTAAGGCTAAAGGAATGAGACTTGGTCTGGGAATGGAAGGTCTTAGGCGAGGCTGCAGGGGAGGATGCGGGTCCTGGGTTGACCTCCTGCTTTTTTTGCCAAGACGATAAGCCCCAGAGTATGGCTGTCTCTTGAAATACATCATGTGAGCTCCAGAGATTGATAAAAACAAAACAAAGCATTTCCACATACTTTTTGGTCTTAGAAAAAGGACTATAGCTGAGATATGACTTATGTTCCCCCAAGACCTTGAGATATAGTGTAGTATAGTATATATCAGGGGTTATGACTTGATACAACCTATGTAAATATGTTCAGCAAATGCCAGGGTTTATAGTATGCTTTTAAACTCAGAGTTTGGTGAAAGGTTACATATGGTTAGCCTGCAAGATGTATTTACTGTTTTATTCTAATGCCAAGGGTTAAAGGATTTACTACATTTTCTAGGTGTGCAAAAGAATTAAGTGCTGGGCTGTTTACCTCAATTACTGACCAGATGTTAAATGACATAATTTCTCCTCTGTTCTCCATGAATAGAAACCGCCCACATTGTCATGGACATAGATGCCCAGAGCTAGGGTGATCCTTCCCCAGAGTGACTTTCTCTGGCTAGCAAATCACTGTCTATCGACCACACGGTCTCCTTCTCAGAAGGTGTGTACTTGATGCGCAGAGAGATTGGTGCTGGGCCCTGCACATGTCTGCCCCTGCCCTTCCAGGGAATCAAGAATGGAGAAGGCTGGGTGAGAGTGGGGTGAGATCTGTTGTCATCAGCTCCTTCAATAGTTCCTATTTTACTACCAAGGACTGAATGTAGTTACTGTTTCCTGCAGTGTTTCGAAAGATTAGATCTACTAAATAAGCCCTATTATTAGTAGTAGTTAAGGATTCACTCATTTCCCTACTGAAAAAAGTTTCAGGTGGGTACTGCTATCAACTCAGCCTTCTGATCAGTACAGAGAGCCAGTACTTCAGCCTCGAGCTGATGCTGGCTCAGCCCTAAGCAAAACACTGTGGTGTTTTAGCCTAAGCTGGCTTCCAAATGTCTTGCTGTAGGAGTACTGAATTGTAGGGCTTCCAAAGGTATGGAACCTCAGTGGCCTTCCAAACCACTCACTGGCCCAAAGGATACTCACAAAGTTCTCTGGTTTTTTATTTTTGGTTTGTTTGTTTTGAGACAGAGCTTCAAGCTGTCACCCTGGGTATAGAGTGCAGTGTCATCACAGCTCACAGCAACCTCAAACTCCTGGGCTCAAGCGATTCTCCTGCCTCCGCCTCCCAAGTAGTTGGAACTATAGGCACCTGCCACAATGCCTGGCTAAGTTTTGGTTGCAGCTGTCATTGTTGTTTGGCAGGCCCATCTGGATTTGAACCGCCAGCTCAGGTGTATGTGGCTGGTGCGTTAGCGGCTTGAGCCACAGGCACTGAGCCAGTTACCTGGTCTTGATGTCGTTAACACCCTCTCTGAGTTATCTGTGGTTCACATGGAATAGATGTGAGGCAAGGGTACAACTCACCACCACCTAGCACCTGGATTATTGTAGTGGCCTCTTAACTGTCGCCCTGCTCTCACCCTGCCCCACCCTGTGGAGTCTTAATGCTCAAGGGAACAGCTCTTAAAATAATTTTACACTCCACACTCCAAACCCTGTGGGGGCTCTGCTGTTTACTCAGGGAAAAAGCAAGTTCTTGGGATGGTTCTATAAAGCCCCACCTGATCTGGCTCTTGGTCCTACCCCCTACTCAAACTTTGTCTCCTATTCCTTTCTTTAACCCACTCAGCTGAGTCACCCTGGCCCACCTGCTGTTTCTCCATCAGTCCAAGTTCAAGGCCAACCCTGGGCCTTTGAGCTTGTGGTTGCTGCCTATAGACAGGTCAAATTCTAGTTCCTCACCTGCTGCAGCCTTGACTCAGGGTCACCTTCTCCCTGCCATCTTCCTGGCCACCCCATCTAATATTGCAGCACCCCACTCCCTAGCACAAGCTTACCAGCGCCAACACCAATTCCCTCCCAGTGGAAAGGGAGACATTTTCCACCCTTCTTTTTTGCTTTTTCTCTCCCACTATCAATATCTAAGAGCCCAAACATTTTGGTTATGATCTTTCTTCCCCAGTAGAATGTTAACACGAGGACAGAAATTATCATCTCTTTTGTTTTCTTCTGTTTTTAGTACCTAAAAGAGTGCTTGCACACGGTTAGCACCCAATAAATATTTATTGTGGGGATAAGCAAATGAATGCCAGCTATTTCTCTGTGTTCCATATAACATTAGGCTATGATCTTGAGGGTTCCCAGGCAAAGTAGTGAAATATTGCAATAAGCTCTAGGTGCAACATTTTGGGGGAAAATCACACAAAACTGTGGGTATAAACTGGGTTGTTATCTAGGCTCTGCTAAAGTCTCATTCTGTGATCTTAGGCAAGTTACAAAACTTCTCTGTGCCTCACTGTTCCCATGTTGCAGATGAGAAAACAAACACTGGACTTCTCTCTCCAGGTTTGTTAAGAGTGAAATGGGAGGAGATATATGAATACCTTGAAAATTCAGACAACCTGTTTCATTGCAACAGGTTATTCTTCTTTCAAAAATTCAATGTGTGTTCAAAATAGAAAGACTGGAGAAATACCCACGGCAGTGGCTGGAGAGTAAAATATTCTCTGCCCAAAGCAAAAATTGATGAGGAGGTTGGATCACATTTAATAATGACAATAGCTACGGCTTCCTCTGTGTTCTATCCTGAACCACACACTATGATGTTTAGCTGGGTTCTTTAATCCTTACAACGCTGTGAAGTGGTATTCTGATCTCGATTTTATGGGTCAAAATACTGAGGCTTACAGAAGTTAAGTCCACTTATCTAGTCCCTGGGATGTCAAATCTATTTTTTTCCACACTGTGATTCTACTTTCCATTCATTTCAGCCAAGTAAAAGAGAAGAAATCTGAATCAGGATTCTAATACAGAATCTGGAATTTTTATAAGATTAAACTTTCATTTTCTCCCTTATAATAACATCTCCCAATGTAGTACATAACTAAATACCATCTTGCACTGTTCTCCAATCTTGGCATTTCTGTTAATTTTGTCCCTTTAAGCAGCTTTGAATGTATCATCTTACCTAACATCGTTTGGGATATGCAGTGGGTCTTCATTTTTGGTTAAATGGGGTTCGGTTTCCTGAATGCTATTAAATCATTGCGTGACCACTTCTGGGAGACTAGAATTGTAAGTTTTTGTTTTTCCCTGTCTCCCAACTCTCTGAAAAGAAATGAATATTAGAGTAGGGAAGTTGATGAGGAAGAGAAGTTTCCATTTATGGATTTTTTAAAGAATGAGTTGGTGGTGGTCATTTATGACTCTTATTTATTCATCTAAATAGATTCAGGAAACGTAAACATTTTAACCCCAAACACATTGATGTCCCATTTTTGCATACTTTCCATCTTAGAAAAGGGAAGTTATTTACTTTTCAAAATATGAACAATACATAAAAAAGGAATTAATCTAATTTTCCACCCATTTTTTTTTAATTGTTCTAAGATATTCATGGTTTGAGGTACCTAAAATGCACTTGAGTTCTGGAAACAGAAAAACCAACTTTTAGAAAAGTGACATGTTGCCTTTCCTTCTTTCAGATTGTACTGGGAAACCACTGCAGACTATTCTAGCCTAAATGGCCGCTTAACCTAAAAGCCTTTTAACTGACTTAGCAAATGATTGCCTGCAACTTGGCACTGGGAAGCCTGAAACGATGGTGGAAGTAGCCAGAATAAAAGAGAAAAACAAAATGTAAAGAAGATGTTTATATCCATTCAAAAGCCTACATGTGTATTTAAATAGAAGTCAGAGCCAAGCCGACTTCCGACTTCCGTGTTCCTAAGGAAGTTTGCTTTTCCCAATCTGAAAAACCTTTGGTGTGCTATCCACCTCCATGGAGACAAAACATTGATTTATATGTATTCTGCAGCAAAAGACATCCTCTAGGCATTGAAAGTATAGCTGGTGTTTTGGCTTTGTTTTTTCTCTGTACAGAATAGGAATAGTAGTCTGCATTTTTTCACAGGTGGCGAGGTAGAGAGGCAATTTGTGTACTTACTGGCTCTCGGTTTCTCTCTCTCTCACACCCCCTCATAATACGGACATCACTAACATGTATGTTGATTAGATGTTAGTAACCACTTTCTCTATTTAGGTTTGGTGGGCACAAAAGTTGACTCACATATTTTCGATATCATACTAGGTTCCAATTCGCATACATTTCTTAAAGTTCAGAATTTTAGATGGTCAGTATTTATCATTCCTCTAAACAACATCTGCGATTTCTAAAAGAAAAGTGAAATCACTAGCATGCTAGGTGGAATGGGAAAAAAAAAGAGAGAGAGACATTTCCTATTGACTCTAATTAAAGAATTTTTGCAAATCACTGCTCACACCTTGGTTTGTACACTGTGAGGTCCATACTGGCTTTTAATTTGCTTTCAAGTGTAGTTCAAGGTGTGGATATTGATCTACAAACCCCCGATGGTTGGTCCCTGGGTACGGAGCGACATCTCTTTGTGTACTTTTGTGACAGCTGGCTAACAATCCTCAAATCCAAACACTCTGAAAAGGCGTCCTTGATAAAGTGACCCCGAGCTCAGGAGATTCCTTTTCTAGTTTCCTTGGTCGGAAAGAATTGCAAAACAAAACCACTTGGCCAAAATTTCCATTCTACCCACTCAGCCTCATTTCGCCTTCTGAAATTGGGGTACTACACAGCTTTCTTTAGGAGAAGTTTCATTTGTTTGATTCTGGGTGTCTTGAGTAGCTCTGGCTGGGCCCGTCTTCTGCTATGAGTCCTGCCGTGCTGAAATCAGGGGAGGCTGTTAAATGTGCAAATTCCCGGACCCCCCAATCCCACCCCACACCTGCTGAATCAGCAACTCTTGGGTGGGGCCAGCAATCTGTTCTAAGGAACCCTCCGGGTAACTTCAATACACCTTAAAGTTTAGGAGCCTCTGGCATATGGGATTATTTCAGGGACCCTCTGCACCTGGTCCCTTGTACGACACCGTTAAAATCTCCCTCCACCTGTGACACCTGATGTCTCCTTGGGGAAACATCTTGACACCTTGGGTCTTGTAACCATCAAATGCCTAGGAGCACTAGAAGCCGTCATCAGTTATTTAGATCTTAATATAACAGTTGCATATTTTTGTGGTTTAACTAGAAAAAGTGACCCAAGATGCTGATTTTCTTGTGGGGACGGTTTTCTCCAGCTTTTGAGCGGGAAGTGAGGCAATCAGGAAGGAGCAGGGAAAACTTCCTCCAGGTCACCATTTTCCTGAGAGTGAACTTTGCGTCTTGGCCATCTAAGGCAATTTGTGGAGGAATGTGACGGCTAAAAACTCCTGGGAGAAAAGCAACAACAGCGAAGAATCCAACATGTTAACTGAGGTGGTGTCTGAGAAAGCGTGGATCAGTTTGATGTATAATATCAGGATGTTATTAAGGAAGAGAAGAAGTTAACATGGGAAGCTGAGTGGGAACTATAGAAGGGGGGATTTTGTTTGTCCAGAGGTTTACAAAGGATCTTTCAAAGTCTTTCTCTTTCTCCAGAAGAGGGGGAAAAAGGTTTAACTAAATTTCAACCAATACCGCCATAGCCTGGATGGACTGTGGAGATAGGGAGAATTCATATTTTCCTCATGGTGGAGCAGAGCAGTTGACTTAGAAGCAGCTGGTTTGTCTGCTGGGCTGAGCATGGGACTCAGAGTCCAGGAACCTGGCATTCTTTTTTTTTTGCAGTTTTTGGCCAGGGCTGGGTTTGAACCTGCCACCTCCGGCGTGTGGGGCGGGCACCCTACTCCTTTGAGCCACAGGCGCTGCCCCAGAACCTGGCATTCTTAACCCTAACTCCACCCACCATCAGTTTAGCTAAACCTTGGGCAAGTCTAGTAGCTTCTCCGCGGCTGTTTCTTCCCTGTTAAAACAGGAATAAAAACATTCACCTGTCCGTCAGGGAGACGCTGGGGGACGGACTGGCAGATGACAGGACTGCCCTTTCAGTTTTCAATGTGCCACTTAGAAGCTGTTTTGCTCCTTGGACATTCTTTGTTTGGTTTCTCACAGAGCAACCTTTAATCTTGAGAAAATCAATTCCATTTGTAAACTCGATCAAGTAATCACATGGAACTGGAAGCTTAAACTGAAGTTGCACAATAGGAAATTGCCAAATGTGGATATTATCGGAATTTTAACATGCCGAAGGGGCCCTGCTTTGGATAATAATAGTATTGTGGAATGTGCAGCTGTTTGTATTGGAGTGAGTAGCCCCGTCCTTGGAGAGTGGGAACGGCAGGAACTGCCTCTAACTATTGTAATCTACAAGATTATCCTATTAATCACGTTTGTCTCTGGGAGTACCTTCGTTCTAACTCGAAGTGTTGCTTTCCCCTTGATGCATTGCATGCAAGGAAACTTCTAATTGAAAACATTATGGGAACACATTTCAAAATCTTTCTAAATACAAGTTAAGCTTTAACTGCCAATTAAAAAAAAAAAAAGTAAACTGCACACATCAAAACCTGGTCTGATCAGATTTTTTTGGTTTTTTTCTGTCTTTGTATTTTTTTTAACCCATAAAGTGTTAACTTTTCCATCTGGCATGCTCTGGGTTTTCCTGAGGTAATTCTAACGTCTGCAATCTTAATCAGACAGAGTGGCTAAGAGTTCCAGGCCTGTGGGCTAGGGGAAAGTGACCCGTCGCTTCTCTCTTTTTTACGCAGAATTAAACAAGACCTGGAGATGCAGATTAGTCTGGGGACAAAAATTAAAAGCACATTTTAAAAAATGAGATTCAGATGCATAGGTGGAGATGACAGATTTTTATTAATGACATAATATCGGTAGACATTAGCCCAGTTGTGGTGTGTTTCAAGGCCCAGGCAGCTTCCTGTTCAGCAGCTGGTGTGACTTTTCATGCTGTTTCTGGAGCTTTCCCCTACTGAGAAGCTATACAAATTTTAGGGTATGTGTGTTTCATCTCAACAGCTATATGAGAATATGCTACTATACAGATCCTAGGAATAAAAAGCACGTTCTGTGTTTCTGTGTGTATCTCTGTAATGAATGTATGAGCGGTATATGTCCATATAGACCACATGTAAATCACACAACAGTTGTTAATATATGTCAGAGCTAAAGACGGCAAGGGAGAACATATAATAAGTTTGTTTGACAGCCTACACGTGAACCTCAGGAGGAAGGGATTTTTGTTTATCTAACAAGTTCTGCATTGAGGGCCCGTGAAAAGTGACCCTTAATATATCAGAACACATTTGTAACCAGTAAGAATATTTGATTTCCTGCATTGTACATTCCAAATAGGTAGTCTAAGCATAACTGAAATACTTTTGAATTTGAATTATATCAGATGAAAGTATACAATGAAATATAAATACACTGTTTTAGGGAATGAACTATCAAACCAGAAGTAGAAATAGTGGCTTCATGAGTTTGTAATTCTTAAGTCTCTCTTTCCCTCTTTTTTTTTTTTTTTTTTTGTGCAGTTTTTGGCTGGGGCTGGGTTTGAATCTGCCACCTCCGGAATATGAGGCCGGTGCCTTCCTCCTTTGAGCCACAGGTGCTGCCCCTCATTTTTTTTTTTTTTTTTAATAGATGGAGTCTTGCTCTGTTGCCCAGGCTGGAGTACAAGAGTGTGATGAAATCATAGCTCACTGCAGCCTCAAACTCCTGGGCTCACACAGTCCTCCTGCCTCAGCCTTCCTTGTAGCTGGGGCTACAGGTGCGTGCCCCCGTGCCCAGCTGCTTCACAAGTCTGTTGCCTGTTTTTCCTGTTGTCATCATTACCTGATAGTTGAGACTCAGCCAAAGTATCTGTCTACTAGTTCTACATTCACATGGTGTGTGTATGTGGCAAATATTTAATGTATTGATCCATTCAACAAATATTTATTGAGTGTCAATGGCGTGCCATCCAAGGGAGCAGGTGTCACTCTCCTTAAGCATCAAGCAAATGTTAAAAATTTCTCTTTCTCTATCATTCTTTATGATTTTTCTATTTTTTTTCTATTTTCACACCTTGAACTCCTAAGGATTTGCAAACATAAAATTGCTCTGAAAATTGAATATGAGTAGACATAATATGCTTCTTTTGTTTTAGAAACTACAAGCATTTAAAGTTTCTGCCTTTAAGTGGATCAGCACAGTCGGCAACAGCCAGGGGAGCAGGGTATGAGCGCAGATTGAGGTTGGCCAGCTGTGTGACCATTAGAAGTTCATTTCCCAGTCTCAAAGCCCCTGGCTTTTCGGTCTCAGAGAGCAAGAGCTTTATAAACTGTAAAGTGCTGTAAAGTGTTGTGAAGACTCCAACCCAAATCCTGAGACAAGGGGCAGAAGTGGCCAAGCCCCGGGTACTATCCCAGGAGGCCCACTCATCCCCTTCCACTTCCTGGTACCACATTCTAAAATAGAACAGCAACATCTGTGGCCACACATGGGGGTTGTGGGACACTTTGGTGAGGGGCCACCAGGGAGCCGATTGGCTGCAAAAGGCACAGGTGACCACATGGCGGCCAGAAGGGGAACTGAGGCTTCTCAGCTGTTGTCCCCATGAGGTCAGACTACCTGGTGTTCAAATGGGTGGCCATGGGCTAGAAAGACGCCCAGGGAACACACTCTGGTTTCAGCCTCTGAGACCCAGCTGCTCTGCTTCTAGGAGGGGAAGAAAAAGAATGACTGAATAGTGAAGGGACGGGGAGTGTCCCCCAGACCCCTTGCCCGGGGGCAGGGAGGGTACAGTCCCTGCCAACTCTTTTCTGTCCAGATAACATATGAAGGGGCAGGTTATGCATAAAACCAGAAAGAGAGGAACAGAAATCTGTGGGCTGGCTAACACCACTTATTGTTTTCAGTTTCAGCGTAGCAGTCACCTCCTCCTGGAAGTCCTCCGTGAGTCCCCCAATTCCTGTGGTCTTTAGGAATTGTCATTGTAACGGCTTACTTGTCACTGCCTGAAGCAGGCTCCTAAGCTCCAGGAGGGCGGGGAGGAAGCCTGCCTCATGGATCCCAGAACCGTGCGCCTGACTTGACTGAAGGATCCCCAGGCCTCTGGGAGTCCAAGTGACAGAATACAGCATAGACAGAGGAGAAGGCCTTCCAGGCTTTGTCCCCCTGGCCCCGTGAGGTGGCAGTTTCCATCGGTTCTCTCTTTGAGCATGGGTCTAGGGGTCTCAAGAGCCAGTGCTCCGGGTGCTCCAGGCTGCTTCTTCCTGGGATTCTGCTCAGGGCCTTGTGCACAGTGGACCCTCCTCTCAGCATTCCCACCACACCTCACAGTCCAGAGAGAACCTCTGTGGCCTTCGCCCTCCCTCCACGATTCTCTTCCTGTCGGTGGGTCAGGGGAGTGGAGAGGCTTAGCAATAATTCATTTTTTCTTTTTAATTTTTTTTGCAGTTTTTGGCTGGGGCTGGGTTTGAACCCACCACCTCCAGCATATGTGGCCAACCCCCTTCTCCTTTGAGCCACAGGTGCCGCCCAATTTTTTTCTTTTTTGAGACAGAGCCTAACTCTAGAGTGCAGTTGCATCATCACTCACAGCAACCTCAAACACTTGGGCTCACGTGATCCTTCTGTCTCAGCCACCTGAGTAGCTGGGACTACAGGCATCTGCCATGGTGCCCAGCTAGTTTTTCTCTTTTTGGTAGAGACAGGGTCTTGCTCTTGCTCAGGCTGGTCTCGAACTCCTAAGCTTCAGCAATCCAACTGCTCATTTTTTTTCGGCCATGGTTGTTGGGGTAGCTGCCATGGCGATATGAAAAGGAGTGTGTACAGCAGAGAATGGGAGCTTGTAACCATAATGGGAAAGGCAGTTGGTGGCTGGGACTGAGAGTTTGTATAATTTCCTCTGTGCTGAAGATGCCCACAGCCAAACGGTTGCGAGGTAACACCCACTTGGGCACGTTGGGAAGATGGAGTGAGAGGAATGATTGGCCTTTGCTGGGAGGAATCAGGACTCACAGTTTAGCCCAGGTTTCTGTGATCAGTTTCACTGCTGAGTACGATCCAGCTAGGGCTGTATCCTTGTGGTATAATTAAAGTCCAGTTTAAGACTGTAACTGGTTATTGTTTGGAGTAGAAATGGTCAGTACTGGGCAATAGCAAACAACTGTCGCTACAACTGGCTGAATATTGTCTATATGTCGTGCCTTGTTCTAAGAGCTTTATGCACATTAACGGAAAAAGTCCTTACCAGCAGTGTCTGAGGCAGGCAATGCTGTTACCTTCATCCCACAGGTGAGAAAACTGAAGCAATTTGCCTAAGAGTCACTCAGCTGGTGTGGCGGAGCTGGGACGTTGACACAGAGGCCTGTGCTCCCAGGAGGACCCTGGGGGGTATGACGGTCATTCGTGGGGTGCTTGGAAGGGATGTGCCCTCTTCCGCCTAATTAGGCTGCAGGCAGAGGGTCACTGCCAAGGCCAGCGTGCCGTCCTTTGTCCCCCTCCCCCTGGTTTTCAGGAACGGCACTGGATTTATCTTCTGTTTACCTTTGAGCATTTGCCCGTCTTCCCTCTTCCTCCAGTTTGAGTTTTTGTTACCACGAGGCATCCAAGGTGCATCATAAGTGACATGTGGTGGATTAGAGAATCTGGATCCCAACGTTTTAGCATCCCATTTTGTTGTTTGATTTTTAAAAAAATTTCGGTGGTGACCTATAAATAGAAAGAATACGGTTTTTCTCTTCTTCCTTGCTGCCAAAAGCTTCCTGTTAACCTCCGGTTTTTCAGCTAATTGATTTTCTTAGAGGCTTTAGTGATATAAAACTTTTCTTTAGTCATCGTCTCCTGCATGATTATGCGGCTACACTCATAGTTTTAGAATCTGTTTTCTCTTTCTCTCTTTTTTTAAACTTAAGGATAACTGCCATTTAGGGTTAGGCAATGATCGTAGCTCAACAATGCATAACAAAATGAAGTATTAAGCTTTTTTGGAGACAGAGTCTCACTATCATCCTTGGTAGAGTGCAGTGGCGTCACAGCTCACAGAAACCTCCAACTTTTGGGCTTAAGTGATTCTCCTGCCTGAGCCCCCCAAGTAGCTGGGACTACAGCTGCCCACCACAACATCCAACTATTTTTTTTTTTTTTTTGTAGTTGTCATTGTTGTTTGGCAGGCCCAGGTTGGATTCAAACCCACCAGCTCCTGTGTATGTGGCTGGCACCCTAGCCGCTAGCTATAGGCACCGAGCTATAGGCACTGAGCCAAAAAGCATTAAACTTTAATTGTAGGTTGTGAACCAGGAGATATGACTGAATTCTAGGCCTGCTCTGCCCCACTCAGCTGGCCAGAAACTTTTTTTCTGGTTCTCCGTTTCCTCACCTAGTAAGTGAGGGAGCTGGACTGTTTGATAATTCAGTTTGCACAGTACTAAACAGAGTCTATGAAATTGCAGGGCAGTGTTGAAGTGCCTTACACTCTTCCACTGAAAGGGAACAGAGATTTTATTTTTCTCTTCTCTTCACCAGCCTCTAAATTCTATCTTTTTCTCCTTTCCCTTAATCTGTGTGCCCAAACCAAGACAATTAGTCAACATGTCCTTTGTGGTCATTGCCAGTAAAAGTGCCCATGTTTTTCACTGATTCTTGGCTAGGATAATATGTATCTCCTGGGCCATCCGGAGTCTATTTTTTATGTCTTCAGGTTGCACAGAATGTTCTGGAAACATTAACTGTCAAAATAGTTAACAATAATACTAGTGACTTTGTATAGGCTTCTGCATGCTTTCACACACATTTTCTAGAATCTCTGCCAGCAACTAACAGAACTTTGCTCTGAGTCTAGGCTAGGTAAATATTCAGTAAGAGTAAAATGTAAAAGAAACCTCTGATTTCACAGATGAAGAAGTTGTAGCAGAAATGTGGCCTAACGTACTCAAAGTTATAGCAAGGGAATTGGTGGTGGAATAAGGGGGTTGTCCCCATGTTACAGCTCCTTCCACTAATCCAGATAACCTTTTGTAGAGATGGGGTCTTGCTATGTTGCTCAGGCCGGTCTGGAATCCTGGCTTCAGGGAGACCTCTGCCTCAGTCTCCCACGGTGCTGGGATGACAGGCGTGGGCCACCCTGGCTGCAGATGGCCTTTTGCGTCCCAGCTGCTGGCATCCATTTTCTAGTCTTATTTCCTAGTTTGGGAGGTACCTGCCCATCTTGCGTGCTCCTCTGCTCTTCTCCGGCTGGTGAGGTGTTACTCTGCCCAGACGGGTTTGGAGGCCACTGTGTGGTGGTGGCAGCACACTGCCTGGCACAAGGGACTTGCTTGATAAAAAGATGGGGCTGAGTGGATAAAGGGTCGGGAAATCCACAGCCTGGAGTAGAGTCCATTATCTGTTAGGAGAACATGTCTAGAATTCCTCCTGTAAACCAGCACACTCAGCTGTGCCCCTCAAGAGGGGAGGGTCACAAATGTGCTGGACCGTTGGTATGCTTTCAAAGACCTGCCATTTTTCAGAACTGTTTTATATGCTTCCTTAAACAAGTGGCGAAAGTAACACGTCTAGCAAATTCCACTAATGTCTGAGGCTACAGATGTTCTTGTCTCACCATTTTGCAAGACAGAGTCTCAGCTCATATGGTCAAGAGAAGAGTAGGTAACAGGATTCTTTTTTGTCCTTTTTTGAGACAGAGTCTCACTCTGTCACCTGGGTAGAGAGCCGTGGCATCATCGTGGCTCACAGTAACCTCCAACTTTTGGGCTCAAATCCTTCTGCCTCAGCCTCCTGGGTAGCTAGGATTACAGATGACTTCCCCTACGTTGGTTAATATTTCAAATTTTTTTTTTTTATAGAGATGAGATCTCATTATATTGCTCAGGCTTCAACTTCTTTTTAAGTTTTTTTCTTCTTAAATGTTTTCTTACAACTGCTGACAAGAAGCAACATTGATCAATGTGGTTTGCACTTTCTTTATTTCCTTTTTCCTGCTGTGCTGAGGAGTCCAGTGGTCAAAGGCAGAGGCTGCAGGTGGGAAAGAGCCCGTAACAGAGAGTCGCCCATCACTTGGATTTCCAGCCTCGGACTGACCCTGGGATGGAAAAACTCCTTCCCTCCCCCGACTGCTCCTTCACCGTCTCCCTTAGCAGCCTTCTGTATTCCAGTCACTGCCCCGGGCAAGTACAAACCTCTAGTGCCTTTCAAGTGGATCCAGAATCTATTTTTGAGCATTTTCTATGTTTAGCCAATTCACCCAAGCACAAAGTATGAAATCGAAAAAGTCACAAGTTTTGCTTACACCAAGAGCACTGAGGTGCATTGTGTATAATAGTATATATACCACATACGCTGTATTAAACAAATGGGGAGAATGCGTAGATGAGTGCTTGTTTTAAAGGTCCTCATTTTCTCTGGCTAACGCAATGCACCCTGCTTTGTGTCTGAGTCTTCTTAACAAGTGCGTCAACCGGCCAGCCAGCCAGCCAGCGCTCTGTTCCAGGGAAACTCAATTACACCTGCACAGATCGGGCCGCCTGCCACGGTGCTCTGCTGTGGACTGTGCTTCTGGTGATAGGACCACGTGAGATTCACATGAGAAAGGAAGCATGTGGCTGTCGACACACAACCCTGCCACCTTTTAATTTATCCCACCTTCATGGATAGGTAACCTGAACTCAGCCATGTGCCCAAGGTCATAGAGTTAGCTTTGTTTGAACCAGAAAGGACTCCAAGGTTCTGACTTCCGGTTCCTGGCTGAGTCCTTCCCTGCCTGAAAGTGAAATACACTAATAACATATCTTGATGTTTCCTCTCTGTCTCGATTGGCACCATTTTCCTATCATAGTGGGACATAAAATATACCTAAACTCCTCAGCCACTTGAAATACACTTCAGTATTTTATACATTTAGTTATGTATTGTTTTTCATGCATTAGCTATTATTTCTATGTATATAACAACCCATTTCAATTAGTGGATATGTTACCCAAGGATTGTGGGCTATCAGTTTTTTTTTTTTTGAGACAGAGCCTCAAGCTGTCACCCTGGATAGAGTGCTGTCACATCACAGCTCACAGCAACCTTTAATTTCTGGGCTCAACTGAGTCTCTTGCCCCCACCTCCCAAGTAGCTGGAACTTCAGGCGCCCGCCACAATGCCCGGCCATTTTTTGGTTGCAGCCGTCATTGTTGTTTGGCGGACCCAGGCTGGATTCGAACCTGCAGCTCAGGTGTACGTGCGTGGCTGCTGCCTTAGCCGCTTGAGCCACAGGCGCCAAACCCATGTCTTTTATTTTAAATGATTTTTTTTTTTTTTGGTTATTGAAAGTAATACATTGGGGCTCGGCGCCTGTGGCTCAACGGGCTAAGGCGCCAGCCACGTACACCTGAGCTGGCGGGTTCGAATCCAGCCCCAGGACCCACCAAACAACAATGACGGCTGCAACCCAAAAATGGCCAGGCGTTGTGGCGGGCGCCTGTGGTCCCAGCTACTTGGGAGGCGGAGGCAAGAGACTCGCTTGAGTCTAAGAATTGGAGGTTGCTGTGAGCTGTGATGCCATAGCACTCTATCCAGGGTGACAGCTTGAGGCTCTGTCTCAAAAAAAAAAAAAAAAAAAAGAAAGAAAGTAATACATTGGGAATAAAAGTAATAGCAGTTTACAAAAAGAATCAGAAGTAATATTATGTTCATGTAATGAATCTGGAAAGCCCAACCCTGAAAATAAATGCAAGTCTTGCCTTCATAAAATCCCAGTAAACATTTTGGAGTTGTGTTTTCTTTTTACTGCATTATGTAGAAATGTAGAAGCATGGATGTCTTCATAAAGTCATACAATGACAATCATATTGTATGTACAATTTCCTACTCTTTCTTTTAAAAAATTTAACATTATAATATTAATGTTTTCTCTTGTTTATAAATTATAAATTTTATAATTTATAAAATTATTTTAGTGGTTGCATACATGACACTCCTTTGACGGAATATCCTATAATCTCATTTTCCCATTTCTCATTAGCACTTAAGTTAATTTAATTTTTGATATTATTAAACAATGCTGTGATACCTGCACATAAATTGTCTTGTGAAGCATAAATATATGCACATATTTCAATTTTTTAAATTGTTTGCTTAGAATGGTTCCCACATGGGGAATCACAAGAACAAAGAATCCAAATGTATTTAAACTGCTCATTAGAAAGGCCGCCCTAATTTATACTCAAACCAGTGGTACGTAAGTGTGTACTTTGCTAATTTGACATGATAAAAATATCTTTCCAGCTTTAATTTGTAGTTCTTTTCTTGGCAGTGAGAATGATATTTTCTTCTGCATTTCTTCTGTGAATTTTAAATTTATAGCACTTGACCATTTTTCTTTTATATTATGTATGTGTGTATTTATTTTTATTTTTATGTATTTTTTTTTTTGAGACAGAGCCTCAAATTGTCACCCTGTACAGAGTGCCATGGCATCACAGCTCACAGCAACTTCCAATTCCTGGGCTCAAGCGAGGCTCTTGCCTCTGCCTCCCAAGTTTTTCTATTTTTTTTTTTTTTTGTGGATACAGAGTCTCACTCTATCATCCTTGGTAGAGTGCTGTGGACTCACAGCTCACAGCAACCTCCAGCT
This sequence comes from Arctocebus calabarensis, assembly GCA_963573935.1. NCBI lineage: Eukaryota > Metazoa > Chordata > Mammalia > Primates > Lorisidae > Arctocebus > Arctocebus calabarensis. The sequence goes on from CAUYON010189908.1 coordinate 24,964, forward strand.
CTTGGGTTTAAGTGATTTTCTTGCCTCAGCCGCCCAAGTAGCTGGGACTACAGGCTCCCGCCACAACGCCTGGCTAATTTTTAATTGACAAATAATAGTTGTGTATATTTGTGGGGTACAATGTGATAGTTTTTGAGACTTTGTTGTCATTGGTAGAGTGCTGTGGCGTCATAGCACATGGAGCTCATGTGATTCTCTTGCATCAGCCTCCCACATTGCTGAGACTACAGGTGCCTGCTACAATGCCCGCTATTTTTTTTTTTAGAGATGAGGTTTTGCTCTTCCTCAGGCTGCTCCTGAACTTCTGAGCTCAAGTAATCCACCAGCGTCAGCCTCCCAAAGTGCTAGTATTACAGGTATGAGCCACTGGGACCAGCTTAGTAGAAAGATTAAATCAGGCTAATTAACATATCCATCATCTCATCAATTTATCATTTTTTGTGGAGAGAACCTGGAAATCTATCCTTTTAATAATTTTGAAGGCTCAGCGCCTGTGGCTCAATGGGCCAAGGCGCCAGCCACGTACACCTGAGCTGGCGGGTTCGAATCCAGCCCGGCCCGGCCAAAAAATGACGGATGCAACCAAAAAATGCCCAGGCGTTGTGGTGGGCGCCTGTGGTCCCAGCTACTTGGGAGGTGGAGGCAGGAGACTCGCTTGAGCCCAGGAATTGGAGGTTGCTGTGAGCTGTGATGCCACAGCACTCCATCCAGGGTGACAGCTTGAGGCTCTGTCTCAAAAAAAAAAAACAAAAACGATTTTGAAATATACAATGGAGTATCACTAATTGTGGTCACACAGTGCAACAGAGCACTGAAACCTTTGCTCCTTTTGCTGTTGGAATTTTGGTGAATGTCTTATCAGCTGGTATGAGGTTTATGCACACTAGAAATAGACATAATTGGTCTCTCACATCTATTGCAAATATTTTTACAGTTTGTACCAGATTTTAAAGTAACTTACTGTGCTTTCAAACAAAATTTCCCCCATGTATTTCTAGTTTAAAAAATAGAAATTCAATTTTTTGCATTTAATTCTTACCATCTCCAGTAGACCATTTTCATAAAAATGGTCTACTTTCATTTTTAGAAAAATGAAATGAAATGAAATTATTGTAAGTTTAACAACCATTTAGTTACATATTTTAGGCAAAGAACAATTAAACTTTTCTTCTTGAAACTAGTAGCTAAAGCTGTACTTGATCCCCCTACAGTCGCCTAAAAAAATTGCAGAGGCCCTTACTTTCTTAGAAATGTTGATTAAGATTTTGGCAAGTGAATAATCAAAACATGTTTCAGGGCGGCGCCTGTGGATCATTGAGTAGGGCTCCAGCCCCACATACCAAAGGTGCCGGGTTCAGACCTGGCCTTGGCCAAACTGCAAAACAGAAAAATAGCCAGGTGTTGTGGCGGGCACCTGTAGTCCCAGCTAGTCGGGAGTCTGAGGCAAGAGAATCACCTAAACCTAGGAGTTGGAGGTTGCTGTGAGCTGTGTGACGCCACGGCAGTCTACAGAGGGGTGAGAAAGTGAGACTCTGTCTCTACAAAAAAACCCAAAAAACTTGTTTCAATGTTTTCCCGAAAACTAGTTTAGGTGGGCCATAGTGGCTCATGTCTGTAATCCTAGCACTCTGAGAGGCGGGGGGATTGCCTAGCTCAGGAGTTTGAGACCAGCCTGGGCAAGAGTAAGACCCCCGCCCCGCCCCCCAGTAAAAAAAAACAAAAAGAGTGCATGCAGCACCTGTGGCTCAAAGGAGTAGGATGCTGGCCCCATATGCCGGAGGTGGCAGATTCAGGCCCACACCCGGCCAAAAAACACACACACAAAAAGAGAGAGAGAAAACTAGCCAGGTGTACTTAGCTGTGAGGCTGAGGGAAGAAGATCACTTGAGCCCAAGAGTTTGAGGTTGCTGTGACCTATGACACCTCGGTTCTCTACCCAGGGCACAGAGTGAGACTCTGTCTCAAAAAAACCCCACTAGCTTAAGGAGAGTGTAAAGGCTGTTTGTCTCTGGGGTAAGTGGAGATGACCTAATACTTTGGGGATTTTCTGTTGTTGAAACCCTTAAACCGGGTGGCATTCAAACGCCACTTTCTAAGCGTGCTTCCCACAGGTCCAGAGCAAGCCCCTTTAGCAGGCAATTTTCTAACGCACCTTTGCCCTTCCTGGAATGAAGCGATGTATTTGTGTGAAAGAGGAAGCAGCAGCAGGGTGACCCGACGTTTGCTGCTCACCTCTGCTGGCTTTAGATGGTTCAGCAAGGAGAGACAATGGACACAGTTCTCACCACACATCTCCCCAGCCCACCAGCGCAGAGGGAGTTGGCTGGTCTGGGAAAACGTATTTCCTTGGCTGGCAGGGCAGTGAGCAGCGTCATTTAAGTAGCGAGGAGCCGGACTTTCACTGGTCCTTCTGTCCTGCCATTGCAGGCCCTCTGTGCAGTTGCTCGGTCACAGTACTTACCCTGACAGTCTGAATTTTCCTGTGTGGGCCTCCTGTCCCTTATCCTCTCACAGCTAACTTGGTTTTCCTTCGTCACCTGCCACGGTGGTTGTCAAGGGCCCAGGGAGAGTCAGTCCAGGGCTTTGGCTAGACCCCCTGAACTGCCTGGCCGCCCCACCCTGAAGACCGACAGTGAGGGGCTGGGAGGGGAGCGGACGGGAGGGCGGACGGGAGGGCGGAAGGGAGGGCGGACGGGAGGGCGGACGGGAGGGCGGAAGGGAGGGCGGACGGGAGGGCGGAAGGGAGGGCGGACGGGAGGGCGGGAGGGAGGGCGGACGGGAGGGCGGACGGCAGGGCGGACCGGAGGGCTGGACGCATGACGCACCGGATCGCGGACGGGATCGCGGAAGGGAGGGCGGACGGGCGGGCGGCCGGGCGGGCGGCGGGGC
>CAUYON010189911.1:0-34507 GCA_963573935.1 Arctocebus calabarensis
TCCCTAGTAGCTGGGGCTACAGGCGCCCGCCACAGCGCCCGGCTATTTTTTTGTTTTGCAGTTCGGCCGAGGCCGGGCTTGAACCCGCCACCTTCAGTATATGGGGCCGGCGCCCTGCTCGCTGAGCCACAGGAGCCGCCCTCTGCTACATCTTGAATGCAGATATTCCCCAGGGCTCTGCCCTTCTCCTCTCTGCTTCTCCTTCCCTCCTCCTAACATTACTATGGTCATCACTGATGATGGTGATGGTGGTGGTGACGGTGACGGTATTGGTGTTGATGGTGATGGCGGCAGGTATGGAGGTTGTGATGGTAGTGCTGGAGTTGGTCATGAAGGTGATGGTGGTGCTGATGGTAGTGATGGTGGTGGAAATGTGTACTTCTGTTAAGAGTCTCAACACAGAAAGTGCACTTGGCCAGGCCATGAAGCCTCAGATTTATTAGGCGCTGTCCTCCTGCCTCAGGCTCCCAAGTAGCTATAAGCACACACACCCTCATCCCTGGCTCCTTTCTTCTTTCTCTCTTGCACCCTTTAAGCATTTATGGGGCTTTACTCTCTGCCAAGCCCTGAGGAGGTGAGACTGAGGTGAAGGGGACACCCATGGTCCCTGTCTTCGAGGAGCTCACTGGCTATAAGGAGTGTGAGTCCTGCACAGTCATTGGCAAAGCAGCCGCCTGTGGGCTGCAATGGGGGTTCCAGTGGTTGTAGGGCAACCTGTCCTTGGTCTTCTCTGCCCCTCTCCAGCTCACAGGCCACCTCCATATGATGACCCTCAAGCCTGTGCAGATGTCCACCTGCCCACTGGACGTGTCCATCCCGTTGGTCAGCAGAGGTTCCTTTGGAGGAATGGTTCCAAAGGGGATATGCACCCCGTCTGGTGCATGTGCACCAGCCTCCCACCCTCTCATTCCCTCTTCCCTTCTCTCATTAAAAGGGCTGAAGACTGCCCGGCCTGTCTCGGGGCTCTGCACTGAACAGGCCAAATGATATGCTGACACCTTAATTACGGCCCATTGTCATGGAGTGCTGGGGAAATCCTCTGAGTGATCCCTTGAGAATGGGCACTAACAGGCCTGTCAGAGCTTTGATTCCTTGTGGCAGACTGGAAAGCGACACAAACGTTGACTTCCTCCAAGTGCAGCCCCTAGGTGACACCTGCAGACCACCCATTTGTATGTCCACCTGCGCGGTTGCCCCAGGCAAGGGGTCCTTCAGGTGAGGAATCCTGGCATGGCCTCATCTTGGGGACCAGGGATTTACCTGGAGTCTTATTTCTGGCTTACCCTGGAGGAGATGGAGAAATAAATAAGAAAATCCTGGTCCCATTCCTTCTCTCTCTCTCTCTACTGCATGGTCATTCCCCAAACATCCCTCCATCCATCACTTTGCCAGGTCCCCACAGGTGTGAAGACTGGCCACATTTGTTAATGTTTATTGAGTTGTGGTATGAGCCAGGCATTGTACCATACTGTGTCCAAGACACAGATCTTTACCACAACCAGGCAAGTTGTAGACTATTACTCTCCCATTTCACAGATGGGAAAACAGAGGCTCAAAGAGTTCAAGTTACCTGCCTGTGAAGGGCATAGCTGGTAGCTCTACAAGATAGCAGCATTACCTCCACTGTACAGATGGCAACTCAAGGCTTGAAGGGGTGGCATTTGCTAAAGTCTCTGATCACCCTCGGGGTCCCTGTAGCAGACAGGGAGCAGACCCAGACCCTGTGCTCCTCCTCCCCAGCTTTTTCCACCAGAACAGCACTTGGCAAAGTGTATATGTGGAGGATGTTGCCAATAATAATAACATGATAACAGCAATGACCTGTCATGGAGGTTGACAACACACAGGCTCTGTGTCTGGCAGACCCAAGGGGACTACAGCTCTACAATCAACTATGCCGCCTTTGTGAGGACTGAGTGAGTTAGTGCAAGGATGGCCAAGTGCTCCAGAGTGGGGGAGGCCCCGGCTCCCCTCCCATCCCTGCCAGCCCACAGCCCAGGGGGCAGAGGCCCCTGACACCAGTAGCCAGTGCTTTAAGATGTGGTAGGAGAGGCCCTGTCCCCTCAAGTCCCCCAGGTCTCTGATCACCTCCTACCCTATACACACCTCCCCTCTGCCACCATCGCTGGGTAAGAGAGGGGAGAGGTGGTACTAGACACCTGATAATTCTGGACTCGTTACTGTCTCCTCTGGGCAGCGTCTTCCCATCTGGCTGTCATAACACAATCACAGGTGAGAGGACCTCCTGACACCACTAATTGGCCCCATCAGCTGGAAAATGAGCGAAGGCACCTCTGCACACAGGAGACATTCATTTGGCGCCCCCACGATGGGCAGAACTGAGGCCGTGACCCAAGACAGGTACTCGAGAGCTGACTGACAGCACCCAGACTGGGCAGAGTGGCAGAGCAGCAACACTTGACATTTGGTGCAGTGTGGCCTGGACCCTTCCCACCCCTGAGAGAGGGGAGCGGCTCCCAGTGAGATTTGCCATTCCCTATGTCCCCCAGCAACACTGGCAGGCACCTTGATCGTTCCTGTTTGGCAGCTAGGGGAAGCTGAGGCTTAGGGATGGTGTGACTTTCTCAGGTGTGATGGCAGGTAAGGCCCAGAGCTGTTGTCTTGTGCACTCCCACCTCCCACCCCCATCTCCCAGCATACCGCCTCTCTCATCACCCAAGAACTGCTAGAAAGCTTCAAAGCTGCCAAATACCATCATAAAGCCCAGATGAGGCCAGGTGTGACGTGCACACCTGTAGACTCAGGTCCTTTAGAGCAGTGATTTTCAACCGGTGTGCCATGGCAGGTGTGCTGTGAAAATCAGTAAAAATCATTAATTAAATTATTTTCAAGAGACATTCAAAGTGCAGAAATTATGTTCTTTTTAAAACTTTTTTTGATCAACATAATTTAAGTGTGCTGCAGAAGTTTAACTATAGGTTCAAGTGGGTCATGAAATTTTTAAAAAGGGTAAAAAATATTGCTTTAGAAGCTGAGGCGGGAGGATCACTTGAGCTGGAGTTCTGGGCTGCAGGGCACTATGATTGCACCTGTGAATAGACCCAGCACTCCAGGACAACATAGTGAGAACTTGTCTCTAAAACAACAGCAACAATCCCAAACGCAAGACCTAACAATTCCACTGCTTGGTATCTACCCAAGAGAAATGAAAGCCTATGTCCACATTAAGGCTTGTGCACACTTGCTCTGAGCAGCATTGCTCATAACAGCCATGAAGTGGAAACGGCCCTCATACCCATCGATTGGGGATTGGATAAACAAAATGTGATCTATCTGTCCAATGGAATATTATTCAGCAGTAAAAAGGAATGAAGTCTGATCCATGCCAAGACATGGCTGATCCTTGAAAACATCATGCCCAGGGAAAGGAGCCAGTCACAAACTACCACATGTTATGTAGGAATCATTGATAAGAAATGCCAAGAACAGGCAAATCCATAGAGATTAGTGGTTGCCAGGGACGCTTGTGTGTGTGTATGACTGTTAATGAGGAAGGGGTTTCCTTTTAGGGGAAATGAAGCAAATGTTCTCAAATTGATTGTGGTGCTGGTTGCAAAACTCTGTGAATACACTGAAAAGCATTGAATTATGTACCTCAAATGTGTGCGTTATGTGGGATGCAAAGAACAAACCAGCATGCTCCTGTGGGTAAAGCCCTACGCGGAGTCTCTGTGATCAATGCCCTGCACCTGTCTGTGGTGAGGGCACCTTGGGCCTCTCACCAGAGCAGGGCAGGACCACCTGGCACAACCCAGGAAGGGCCATAGGGAACCTGCCACTGGAGACCCTCTGTGCAAATTCCTGAACCTCTTCTGTCATTCAACACTGCTTCAGGCTCGGCGCCTGTAGCACAGTGGTTATGGCATCAGCCACATACACCAGGGCTCAAACCCAGCCTGGGCCAGCTAAACAACAATGACAACAAAATATAGCTGGTCGTGGTGGCAGGTGCCTGTAGTCCCAGCTATTTGGGAGGCTAAGGCAAGAGAATCGCTTAAGCCTAGGAGTTTGAGGTTGTTATGAGCTGTGACGCCATAGCACTCTACCAAGGGCAACATAGTGCGACGCTGTCTCAGAAACAAACAAACAAACAACAACAAAAAAATACACTGCTTCAGTGTCCTCTTGCTGAACGCTGGGGCTGGGGATGCTCCAGAGAGAAAGAAATATTCTCTATCTCCAAGAGAAGAAACATTCTCTACCAAGATGCGACACATGAGGGTAGGGGCCAAGGGACGGCAGAGAAGTGAGAAAATGACAGCTGGGTATGACATTGCTGTACTCAAGGCAAGCACAGCAGGATGGGCCCCAACCCAGGCCAAATCCCAGGAACGGACAAGCAGGCAGAGACCCAGGGGAACTGGGAAAAAGCGTTTCAGCATTCCAGGCAGGTGGGAAGGCCCAGAGGCGAAGTCGGAGGAAGAAAGGGAAGAAGGGCACGACTTAGGAAGCCCCCTCGGCCTGCCCAGCCAATACTGCAGAGGGTCTGGCATCACCTGTCCCCAGGAAGAGGGGCACTGGCCTCCTCCTGCCCTCTCAGCCCTCAGTGGGCTGAGGCTCTGGAGATTCCACGAGGGTGTCCCAGCCCACACGACCAGGGCTCCCTGATCTGACCCCTACCACCTCCCTGTCCCCATCCCCACCACCTCTCCCATACCCTGGAAGCATTAATCACAGCATGGGGAAAGACGAAACTAAATTTTAATGCGACATCTGTGGGATGTTGTAAGCTGCATTTAAAAGCCCCTAAGCTCTCTGAGACAGGGGACCCTGCCGTAGGAAGGGTAAATATTTACAGCTCCACCTGCAAAACCACCCATTTTTCATGCAGGATTTTAACAATGTAGATCATGCTGAGGGAAAGACATAAATAGGGGAGAATGAAACCCAGGGCGGCTGCAGCGCCAGGCCCTGAATTATGGATGTGAACCTGTCCCCAACTTCTTGTTTTTAATTAAAAAGCCCTTTTCAGTAATTCCATTAAGAGATGACTGTGGTTTAAGAGTCTCTCACTCGCTCTCTTTAAATTATAAAATGTCCCCTCAGCCCCTTCTAGTGACGAGGGAGTTTCGTGGCCGTCGCACCCTCCTTGCACTCCAGCCAGACTCAGCACTGTGCACCTACTGTGTGGTGGGGTCTTCCATCTCCATCACCTCTCACTGCCACAAAACCAGGGGAAGGTGGGGATGGCAAGCCCAGCTTACAGAGTTAAAGAAGCTGGGTCTCAGAGGGAAAGGAACTGGCCCAAAGTCACATAACCAGAAAATGATAGAGCTGGAATTTGAAGTGAGGGCCACCTGATGCCGTGTCTCCTGCCATTACTCCCTGTCCCCAGGAAGCAGAGGGACTGGAGTCCTTACCCTGTCCCCTGGAGAAGCCTAGTGAGGGACTGGAAAACCCCAGGAGGTAATCAGCACAGACCTGGGATCCCGGGAGAGAGGTCCTGCTGGTGGCATGTCACAGATTCATTCAAGAAAAGATCTCTGAGCAACTGTTCTGGGACCCAGGTCAGGAGCTGGGGAACTGGAGCTGCCCTTGGGGGAGCATACCTTTCTCTCTGCTTATCTACACCTTGCCTCCCTGGACGCCTGCCCTGACCACCCCAGCCATTGTTCCATCTGTCACTGCTTCTTCTACTTGCTACCCAGACCCTCACCTCATACCCACTCACCCACCCCTCAGTCCATCCATCCCTCACTCCATCCACCAATTCATGGGTCCATTTATCCATCTATCCATCCATCCTTCCTTCCACTCATCCATGCTCTCATCCATTCATCTACCCGCCAGTCCTTCCAACCACCCATGCATCCATCCATCCATCCATCCTGAAAAGGAACTAATGCATCTCAAGCCATTACTCCATGTCACTCAACGTGTCTTTCCCATCAAGTCCTCATAGCACCTCTGCCACCTGAGGTCTATCATCTCCATTTTACAGATGAAGAAACTGAGGCTCTGAGATGTTTTAGTTTCTTGCCCAAAGGCAAGAGCTAGTTGCACTCTTTTAGGCTTGGTGACAGGCCACTGCTGGTGGGGTATTTGGGCCAGGAAAGACAGACTTTCCAAATAGGCCATGCTGCTGGGCCTCCATGCCCCTCTCCCGGCACCACCAAGTGTGGCTCCCTAGTGCTCCCCTTACTCCAAGGCCGGCATCTTCTGCCCCTGGAGTGGTGCAGGGGCAGGCAGGCCCCAGACACAGGGTGTCTATTGTGCCCCTCCCGGGAACACAGCCTCCCCATTGTGTGGAAGGAGCTGCAGGTGGGTTCCAAGCTGCTCCTGAGCCCAGTGCCTGTCATCTGGCTTTGATTGTCACCATTGTGTGGCTACAGGGGCCCTTTGTCCCCAATAGGCTCTCTTTGCCTGCCCGCCCAACTCTCCTCTCAATCCAGTCATGGTGATTTGCAGTCAGGGTGGTAGAGAGATGTGGGGGGCACAGGCTTGGGAGCTCAGAGACCCAAAACATCACATCTCCTCCCTGAGCCTCAGTTTCCCCATCCGTAGAAGGGAAGAGTAAGTCCCACCATGCCTCTGTGTTGATGAGGTAGAAAAAGTAGAGGTTGTTCTGAGTATGGGTGTAGTCCTAGTTCTGTTAGTCTCTTACTGTGTGGCCTTAGTGCAAACCACTTGCCCTCTCTGAACCTGTAAAGTAGAAATAAGAGAAAGGGCTGTGGCCAAGAGTGGTGGCTCATGCCTATAATCTCAGCACCCTGGGAGGCTGAGGCAGGACGATCACTTGAGCTCAGGAGTTTGAGACGAGCCTGAGCAAAAGTGTGACCCCATTTCTACAAAAGATAGAAAAAATTAACAAGGTGTGGTGGTGCATGATTATAGCCCTAGCTACTTGGGAGGCTGAGGCAGGCGGATTGCTTGAGCCTGGGAGTTTGAGGTTCCTGTGAGCTCTACACTCTAGCCTAGGTGACTGAGTAAAGCCCTGTATTTGAAAGAAAAAAAAAAGGGCTTGTCTCAAGGGAGACAGAGCATGCAAAGGGCTCAGCTAAGAAACAGCAATTGTCATTCCTCCCATCAGCAGTGGGAGAAGCAGCAGCCCTCTGAACACTGAGGAGCTCTATACCATTCTGCTTTTTCTGCTGCACTTCCCAAATGTCAAAACCTTTTTTAAGGTCATCTCAGGTCTCAGCCCAGAAAAGTTAAGTAATTTATCTAAGGTTACACAGCAATGTGCTCATCAGCCAGGCTCACAGACCCCTGTCCTGGGCTTTTTCGTGCAGAGGCTTTAAGTTGTGCTGTGTACATCCTAGGGATGGGGGCTGGACAGGACTTTGCATCTGAGGGTGGCCTGAGTGGGGTGCTCTAGTCCTAAGAGCATCATTCCATGGTGTCCCCCCAGGGCTGGCACAGGCTTGGACTCGACCTGTTGTAGAAGCCATGTAAGTGGACAGGGAGAGAGTCCTGGGAGTCCTGGAGAGGCACCAGGTTTAGACATGGCTGGGGAGGGGTCTAGCCCAGGATTGAGGTTCCTGCCACTACCACTCCTGCGGGTGAGGGTGAGAGACGTCTCCTTTGTGCAGCTAGGAGGACAGACAAGAGGACTGGGCTCGGACCTGCCCGGCAGTGGGCACCCTGGTCTGTGGTCACTGAGGACTGTTGTCTCCTTGGTGGCTTCCCCTGGTCTGAGGCAGAGTGGCCTGGATAACTCAGAGATCCAGAGAGAGGTGGTCCAGTGGTCACTAGCCTCCGCCAGCACGCAGAGTCCAGCAGGGACTCCCAAGCCTGAGACCCATAGTTATAGTCCAGAAGGGGACAGCACTATATGGACACAGCAAGGTCACCCGGACAGTGTCATGGAGACAGATGAACAATGTCACACTGACCATCTAGGTTCACAGGGGAATTATGTCACACAGAGCCTGATTGACAGTGTCCTGGGACAATGTCTCTGTCCACTGACAGGGTCACCTGGATAGCTCCTTGCAGACAGAGATCAGCAATGCCTCACAGACACACACCAAGTCCCACACAAATGGAGATCAGCATGGCAATGGACAGGGTCATGCAGACACAGTTAAACAATGCCCTATCCACCAGCTAGGGTCAGCCAGACAGTGTCACTCTGATACAGATAACTAGGTCACACGGACAAGAGAGTACCTGGCAGTGTCCTCAAGACATGAATAAACACAGTGTAACTAGGACAGCATCATCCCAGCACACATGCTGTCCTGAGGCATCCACTGGAGTGACATCCCAGACCTGATGGGATACAGAATGTGGGACACTCCCCAGCTAACATACACACGCATGCGCACACACGCTCCCTCAAGTCAGAGGCCAGAACAGAGGACCACGACCCCCCATGGGGACACAGCCCTAAATCCTGTCCCTATTCCTCCTTCTGTGTCCTGGCCTCCTCACCCTGAGACTTGGTGTCCTCCTTGATAAAGGGAGTGGGAGTGGCTATCCGGCAGGTTAGCAGAGGCTTCCATGAGGTGACAAGCACGCAGGGACTGCCGGGAGCCACTGCGGTGCCGTTGATGGTGTGATCACCACAATGGAAGGCCCACTCCTGGGCGAGGCGTGAAAGTCTCTGGTTCTCCATGGCCTTGGATATGTGGCACCAGCGATGTCACCGCTTCTTTGTCCCCAAGAAGCCTCTTGGGGACTTCATGGGCTGGCCTCAGGTGGGGGCCCTCTCTGAGCAAGGGTGTCTACGGGAAGCCCCATCTTGGTCTAGGGCCTCCTGCATCTCAGAAAGTATGGCTCAGCCCCTTTTCACAGGTTGGGGAGTCTCTAGGGCTCAGTGGATATGGCTCCCAGGAACCCGTGTCTTCCCCATATCCCGGAAGCTGGGATCCTGAAACCCTCTTCCCTAACAGCCTTGAGCCTCCTCCCATGGCCTGGGGATGGGAGCTTTTCCTGAGATCCAGGAAAAGTTTGTTCCTCCTCTCAGGACAAATCTGCCACCAATATGAGTACCCCAGGCCTCAGGGGTGGGTGTGGAACAACCTTGCCTGGCGGGCCGATGTCCACGTGTATGCAGGAGGCCTTTCCAGGCCTGGATGCAGCCTGTGTTAGGAAGGAAAGGATGGGTGGCTGGGGCCAAGGCCTCTGTGCAGTTCCCAAGGCAGACTCTGCAAGGGGAAGAGGCAGGCCTGGCAGGAGGTAGGGCCCCAGGGCTGGAGCCTCCAATCCCATTCGCCTCTCAGCACCTCAGCTTTGCCATGGGACCCACATATTACCCAGGAATTCCACGCTGAAGTCTGCCGGTTGGCCCAAACATGGGTGCACGGGGAATGCACGTCTAGAGTCCTCCAGGAGCCCCAAGGCCATTACTGGACTGAGCAGATGACCCAGCCCAGGCCAGCTCTTGAAATGGTAGAACCAAGGCCACTAGGAACAATCTGAGACTCAAAAAGCCCATCAGGCCTGAGTTCACTTCTACCCTGTCTCATATCAGCTATGTGACCTCGGGAAAGTTACTGGGCCTGTCTGAGCGTTAGTTTCCATTCTTTGGGAAACTGGAACTAAAATCTCCAAATGTAAGCATGGCTTTGGATTCTCCAGGATCCAAAGGCTATACAGAGGTCTTTGGCTAGGCCCTGGGAAGAGTCTGTTGAATTAATGATTTGAAAAGACAATCTGAAAAGTGGAGTCAAAGGAATCCCTTGACATTAGTCTGGTCCCCAGCTCCCGAAGCCTTTCCTCTGCACAGCCTGGGTCTAGGTGTGGCAGCAGCTGTGGTCCCCTCCTGGGGCAGAGACCCTCCTGCCCTGCTTTGAGCCCCTCCCTGAGCCATAAGAGGCACAGACACATGTTTGGAGGGGGCATTATCTGTGCTCAGTTGACTGTAAACGTTTAAGCGGAATTGACTGTGTACTCAGCCACTTTCAAACACAACTAATCTTCATCGGGGCGACGGGAAGTGAAATATGTTATTGTCGGTGGCAGTAAATTACCCGTGCCAGACCTGGTGTGTGAGGCATTACGGGCCGTGGCCGGCACACTCCTTCACCCGGCCGCCACCCGCCTGCAATCCATTACCGTAAATGGCCCTGGTCATTCCCTCGCCAGGCCCAGGGACGTGCGGCCGGCTGCCAGCCTCCCAGCCTCCCAGGGCCTGGTCCCCACCCACCCTGGGCAGCAGGAGGGGAAGAGAGCCACAGAACAGGGCCTGTCTTTGTGCCTGCCCCCTCCCATGCCTGGGTAGGAGACCTGAGAAGACATTTGCCCACGAGATACTAGAAGGTCAGTGACTAGGTGGGTAGAGTGAGCCCAGCAGATAAAGAGATTTGATCCAAGGGCCAGCTCTGCTACCTTCTAAGCCTCGTTTTTGCACATGTAAAATGGGGGTTCATTCACTGTTTGACATTTTTGCAAATCTGTTTACTGTCTGGCTTTGTAGAACATGGCTGGCTCCTATATGCGTCTGCATTCAATTTATTGCAACAAGCTGTTTCGGTTGAAGTAGAGGAAGACTATCTGGCCTCAAAAAAAGATATGTAGCTTGAAAAGGAAAGAATATTCTAATAGGCTTCTTGGATAAATTTGTGAATATTCTTCTTTGACACTAAATCAAATTTCCACAAGTGGTAGCTTTCCCAATGGTTAGTCACAACACAATATCTGAAACCACGTCAATGAACTTTTTGTACTTTGTTAAATTAAAACCCATAGGTCTGTTGTGCGCATTGAATCAATCTTGGACTCATTTTGTAACGTTATGCATTGGTCATTGGAGAATTATTGGTTTACTGAGTTACGCAGCTCGTCCAGATGTCACGTTTCATAACACAATATCAAAAAGAGTCACAGTCACTAATAATACCACCGATCTCTTCAGGAAAGTATTTAAGTAGGAAGCTGTCAAACGCACGGTGGCAGATACAAGTTCTCCAAAATTCTAATTTTCACTTGAAAGTCAGATTTCATCATTGGCAACAAATACTGTCAGTTGACAGGCACCTTTTTCATTTTTGAGAAAATAGATGCCAAATATCCAAGTCTGAAAGGCTATAGCTTGTTTGTCAGCTGTTTTTCTGAGTAAGAATGGTGTTCCATGCAGAGGGGCTAGTTCCATGCACAGTGGAGGGGCTTTTTGTGTATACGGCCCATTTCATCACTCAGGATATTTAGAAGCTGTTTACTCAAAAGCTGAGATTTTTTTACTTTTCATCAAGGGCACTCTTAAGTGGAAGTGGCTTTTTAGCTGAGAGTATTTGGGATGAAGAAGACAGGCTCTATCACAGTTTGGTACCAGTGCCTTGGTTGATGCTGCAGAACTAGTTGTTTTAGCCACTCATTACTTTTGCACCATTCATGTAAATATCAACTCAGCAAAAAAGGGCAAATAATGTCCTTGCATTGTTAGGAAAACAGTTTTGACCTCCCAGGCGCCCTGAAAGGGTTTGGGGGACCTCCCGATGTTGGTGAACTACGCTCAGAGAACTGCTGATCTGGGCTGTCCCTCCTAGGGCTGCCAGGGGTGTTGGAAGTTGTAGATGAAATCTGCCAGGTGCAAAGACTTTACTAAACTGCTTTATGTCATCAGGTGCTACCCCACTACCCCATAATCCCAGGCTCCTCCCCAGTTGGGGCCAAACGTCTACTATTCACATGTCTGTGTCCTTCTCCAATCCCAACTCTGGCTGAGGCTGGCTCCTTGCACGACCTCTGCAAATGTCAACTTCTTCCTCAAGGCTCCCTGAGCATAAGCCTCAGTAAAAATCTGTCTCCCTCCTCTGAAACTCTGTTATCTCCCTTGTGGCCTCACCTCACTCTTAGCACCTCCCCTCAGGAATAAGTTGCCCTCAGCAGATTCTGACTGATTGAAAGAAATGAGGATACTGAAAGTTCTGGGACTGATTAGTGACCAACTAAGGCAGGGTTGCACACCAGAGGATTCTGATGGATCCTGCAAATCTTAAAACACAGCACTCTGGGATGCCTGGGATAGGAGGCGCCTGGTGGAGAGGAAGGGTCACAAGTTCTCTGAGGGCTGACCTAAACTAAACTGTGACCTTGATGAAGCCTACAGTGAGGATCTTTCTTGCTGTGCGACCTTGGGAAAACCACTTGAATTCGCTAGGCTCCTGTTTTTCTCATCTGTCAAATGTGAAATTTGGCCCAATCCTTAAGACTCCTTGTATTAATAGCTCCCAAATTCTGCAAGTCAATGATATGCATTTGCTAATAGTCCATGACACTCCAATTTCCTATAAGAGGTACATCCAAGCTTTCTGGGCTAATGACATTTGACATAGCAAGGTGTTGACATTCAAACGTTCCGTGACATCATCTGATGCTATTCACACATGCAATACTGCTAACTCGTGAAAAGGCCCATCGTGCTGACATTCAAATGTGCTATTGCTGACACTGAACGTTTAATGACGCAGTGTGAGTGCCAGCTATGTGCCCATCTCAACAACAGCGGGGAAACCTGTGTGCCCCTAGACAGACCCTTCTCGGAACTTTCCTCTCCAGGGATTTAGACCCTCATAGCAGCACCAAGGAGTGGGTTGGGGGTTGACGAACCATAGTCTATTCTCTTACATGCAGAATTGATAACGTCTCAACATAATGCAAGTGCAACTTTAATGCAAGGCCTAGGAGCCCTCGTCCAACCAGATACTACCCCACAAAGATCAGAGATGTCACTGCTATACCCCAGTTCCCCAAGATTCCTTGCTGTCTGTTTTCTACCCAGGGCCTTCCCAGCTGGAACATGCTGGTGGGGGGCATCTGAGGAGAAATCAAAGTTCAAGGGCAGGACCCACAAAGGACCCCAGGAGGAATGTCCTGGGACTGTGGCTCAGCCCCTCTTCCTGCCCCCCTCTGGCTGAGGCTGGGCAGGGAGGTGGTCCATATACTGGTGCCCACTCTCCACAGCCCATACTGCTGCCCAGGCAGAGGTTTAAGCCCCAGATTGGCCTTGCCTTTCCTTCCTCTGTTTAAGAAAAGAAAAGAAATTCCTGCAACTTGAACAATCATTGTGTTGGATTTGGGAGATGTTATTCCTAGTGACAGACAAGGGCAATTATCTGCAATCCGCCAGCAGTTTTAGCCTAATTTCATTACTGCTGTGCAATTCTCCCTGAGCTGCTAGTCTATCAATGTCTTGCAGAACGGATTAGCGGGCACTTTCTTCATCTTCAAATGAATTTTAGCTGTCATGCCCTTGATGAATAGAGCAGGGGCAGGCGGCTGACCTGAACTGGGAGTGGCCAGGGGGCGGCAGGCAGGCGGCCTCTGGTCCTAGTGGGAGGTGAGGTGTTGGTGGGCGGGAGTCCTGATGGCTGTGTGGAGGGGAAGGTATCTGAGTGGTCCAGCCTTCTCAGACCCCTTCATAGCCGGGACTGAGAGGGGCTGCTTGGCTCTGCCTATTGGGGTCTTGCACTCTGAGCCCCCAACCACTGCAGCTTCCCTGGTCCTGGCTGAGAACACAGGAGGGGCTCTTTCCCTGATTGGTGCTGCTAAGAGACAGCTGGGCTACCCCATTAACACCTAAACTCCAGCTTCAAGTCTGCTTCCCGGAGACACGGAGACACCGTGAACCCCAGAGTCTGGCTTATAGGAGCTGAACAGTGTTTGTTGCAGGAAAAATGATTCTCAGTTTCTCTGCCACTTGGGCCAGGGCCCTGTCCAGGCCTGGCACATGGCAGGAGCCCAATCACCATTAGACAAATGGCCCATGCTACTGTGACTTCTTCGAAAGAGAGTAGAGGCTGGGTGTGGTGGCTCATACTTGTAATCCTAGCACTTGGGGAGGCTGAGGTGGGAGAATCAGGAGTTCAAGACTAGCCTGGGCAACAGAGCAAGACCCTGTCCCCACCCCCCAAAAAAAGGAAGGAAGGAAAGGAGAGAGGGAGGGAGGGAGGAGAGAAGGGAGTGAGTGGGGGAGAGAGAAGAAAGGAAAGAGGAGGGAATGGATGTTTCATGAGTGCCTACTACACCAAGCACTATGCTAGGGACTTTGCTGGTGTGCCCTCATTTTATCTCCGAGAGGTGAAACCCAGCCTGTAAATCCAGGGCAGAAGCAAATACGTTGGCAATCGACAGATCCAGGGTGGTCTGACCATCCTTTGCAACTGTGCAAGGAGCACTGTTTTGAGAGTGCTGGATGGGAAGTACGATTCTTCTCGTGGGCTGGGTGGAGAGGAGGTAGCAGAGGAGCCCTGGGGAGAGATCCCTTGGGATCATGCCTGCTTAGGACCCCTCTTGCCCACTCCTACCCAGAAGCCTGCCCTCATGAAATACTTATCCAAATTCCTGGGAAAATGGGCTGCGACAGGTTTTTCCTTTTTCCACCTGTCCATTCCCCCTTTCCCCGCTCAGCTCGTGCCAGGGTGCTAATCTTCACAAGTTGCATCTGGGGGCTTCCCATCCTCTGACTTGCAGGAAGGCTGATTCAGTGGAAGGCTGAGGGGTGTGAGCTTAGAGAATTTGGGGTCTCTCTGCCTGGCTTTGTCAGTTTCAATGCTGCATTCCTGGCAGCGGACCGCGGCCCTTGCCTGCCTGGCGGCACTTCCTTCATGGTTCTAGCTCCTAGCAGGCTCTGGAACTCCATTTCTGCTCTGTCTACAGAAAGGCGGTCTTTCTGTTTCCAGGCCCTGAGGGTCTCCCCATCCCAGGGTGGTTTGCACCTCTGTACACGGAACTCCAGGGGAGTGCTGTTTCCCGCAGGATGATGCTTGGGTCAGGGGGAGTCTGGTAGCTTCCATTTGCCCTACACCTGCTGGCACTGGGCTGGGCCACAGTGCACAACAGCACTTTGGAGACTCCCAACAGCTCAGTGAGTAGTGCTGTTTACAGAGGAGGATGCTAAGGTTCAACGGGGTTAGGAGACCAGTAAAGCTCCTTTAGGGAGGTGGGGAGTCAGGGTTTGAACCCTCATTTGCCTGACAGCTAGGCCCATCATATTTTTCTTTTTTTGTACTTTATCGCCCTTGGTAGCGTGCCATGTTGTCACACAGCTCACAGCAACCTCCAGCTCCTGGGCTTAGGCGATTCTCTTGCCTCAGCCTCCCGAGTAGCTGGGACTACAGGCGCCCGCCACAATGCCCGGCTATTTTTTTATTGTTGTTGCAGTTTGGCAGGGGCCGGGTTTGAACTCACCACCCTTGGTATATGGGGTCGGCACCCCACCCACTGAGCCACAGGCACCATCCCTAGGCCTATCATCTTAACCTCCATGGTGCAAAGGCTTGACTCTGCTGTCCTGACCAGAAATGCAGCCAGAAGAGTGCTCTTAAGGTCTGTGAACTGATTAATCTTAAAACTAGGCATGCTCCTAGTTTCCTCAGCCCCCATTGTGCTGCCACATCAAGCCCAAGACAGGGGGGCACTGTCCGTTGTGGCAGCCCACTGCCCCCCGTGCCCCTGGGGAGCCTGCTGCCCCTCGGAGCTTCCAGGAGCAGAAGGGAGCTTCTTGGCTGGGGCAGTCCTGATGCCTGTTGTATACAGAGAAACTGAGGTTTAGAGAGGCAAGGAGACTTTCTCAAAGCCAACAGGAGTCACACAGAGCGGGCCCCAACCCAAGGAGCTGACTGGACATCCCAGTGCGGTGAAACGAGGTTCGGATCTGCTGCAGCGGAACCCCCCCCCTCTTCCCTGTTTGGTTCCTCTCTCTGGGCACCTGGGGAACTCTCCCAAGTTATCGATTGCCAGGGCAGCACCCGAGTCAATATAGTGCACTTTGCTAATTAATCTTTTCCAGATAATTGCAGGACATTATTTGTTGGTGTGAAGCGGAGGGGTAAGAGGGTAGAGAGGCAGCCTCTTTCTCCAGACCTGTTCAGGATGCTGACCTCTACCCCAGCTCCCCACCTACCCCTCTCTCTCCTCTCTCTGCCTCCATCTGGGGTTGATGAGCCCTGTTTCCCTCTAGAGTCCTCAGCAGGGAACACCGGGAGATGGATGGTTCTGGGTTCCGATCTTGATCCTGGCAATTACTAACTGTGTGATCACAGACTAGTCATTTAACCTCCCCAAGCCTCAGCTGCAAAACAAAATAGAGTTTGTAATCTCTGCCTCATAGGCTGCTTATAGTGACAAAACAAAAGAAGGCATCTTAATGCCAATTTAATATGACCTCTCTGGCCAATTATAACAACTTCAACAACAGCTAACACTAAATGTGGGTGTTGCCACATTCCTGGGACTGTTCTGAGTGTCCAATAGGTGCTACGAGTACTCCATTTTATAGAAAGGGAAACTGAGGCCCAGGCCTAAAGTCACACAGAAAATGGGAGGCAGAGGCCCCTTCTGCTCAGTGCCTGGAACACTGATGGCCACTAGATACTATGTCCCCAAGCCCAGGTGAGTGTCCAGCATGGCGTTGCAAGAGCCAGTGCTCCACTATGGAAGCCAGGGGACACTACCTCTGGATGGGAAGGAGGTGAGAGTGGCTACAGGGGTGATGCAGGGATCAGAGATAGCACTTAAGGCTTCCTGCTCTGTTCCCTTATCCCAAAACTCTTGGCCCAGCCTAAAGGGCCTGAGAGAGTTACTGGACCAGGTAGATTCGGGGCCCCATAGTAGTTAATGATAACTGGACATTTGTGGATGAAGTTTCCCTTCCTTTGGGGTTTCTCTCTTTCTCCCAGATGTCATTTAACATGTAACATCGTTGGGCTGTATATACCTGTTCCTAATAAACCTCTAAGACTTTAATGAACTAAATAGCAAATTACTTTTTTATTCAAGAATGAAATTTCATCATATTCATAATTCATATTTTATTTCAGACATCTGCTGCTGATTACATTACATTTAACTAAAATTAGATGATGCTCAGAATGCAATTAAGGCTCTGCCAAATTCTTCGGCCCACCAATGCCGGCAGAGCTCAGCGGGGGCCGCTAGGAACCTAATATGTAATTAGGAGCTATTTTCTAGCTGTTTTTAAAGTCTGAAAATTAGCTGCCTTTATTAATCACACAGACAAATATAAAGTGGAACCAACGCTCGCTGAAATTTCTAAAAGGGATTTTTTGTTTAATTATACACCACAGAGCGCTGCGACTCGTTTTGCATGTTGATTTGTTGTGCACTGACATTTTGACAACTGGTTTTCAATTTGTCTGTAGTAGTTAGGCAACAACAAAGCCGACGGTAATACTTTAACTTTCAAAACCTTCAGTGTGCCAGGGAGAGGGAGAGTGGCATTTCTCTCTGCAGGCCTGCGGCTCAGGCTTTCGAAGCTAGAGACACAGGGATACGGGCAGGTGAGGGGCTCAGGGGGCTTGGGAGACGATGCTGGATAGAGAGGTGGCTGGCATGCTGGGCCAGCTGAGTTAGGAGGCTGAGGCTTGAGCCCCTGCTCTGTCGGGTGGCTAAAAGGTAACCCTTCCTCTCTCTGGGCCTCAGTTTCCTCTTCTGCACCATGACAGTCTTTGGAGTCTGAGATCTTTAGGAAGCCTTCAATGCTGCATGTTGTCTTCTTTTCTTGGCGTGCCTGTACTTTCTACTCAGTATCATTTGGCCCCCTAATCTTTCCAGGGGGTTCTTTTATTATCCCATGGCACAGAGGATGACATTGAGACTCTGAGATTCACTAGCAGGTGGCTCAAACATGGATCTCATTGACTCCAAAGTCTGTGGTCTTAACCACTGCTTCCCTCTCCCAGGCTCAGTAGCGCAGAGCAAGGGGCAGCTCTCTGGGCCTCAGTTTCCAATCTGTGCTACTTGGACATGTTGAAGCAGTCACCCAATCCTCCTGGGGGCCAGGCCCTGGCACAGAGCAGGATTGAACCCCGAAAGGGGCCTCTCAGCCCAGTGCAACACCACGCTCTTGGAGGTCCCATAGGCAATGCTATGGGTAACACCACCCAGTGATACCCAGAGAGCTCTCAGGACAGAAGGTGACTGCTAAGGGGCCCAGACTCTGCCTGTGCTAACAACAATAATAGGCAGCTTCTCCCACGTGCCTAGCCCTACGGTGACATCTTATCACTTACACCCATTAACCCTATGAGGTGAGTTCACAGCCAGGTGTGGAGTCTTGTGGCTGCTTCAAGCCCAGCTCTTACTATTCCACTGCTGTGGTGACCTTGGCCCGATCACCTCACCTGTCTGAGCTTCTGTTCTCAGATCCTTAAAATAAGAACATAGGCCAGGCGCGGTGGCTAGTGCTTGTAATCCTAGTACTCTGGGAGGTCAAGGTGGGTAGATTGCTCAAGTTCAGGAGTTTGAGATCAACCTGAGCAAGAGACCCTGTCTCTACTAAAAACAGAAAAATCTGCTGGGTATGATGGCAAGAGTTGGAGGTTGCTGTCAACTATGAGGCCATGGCACTCTAGCAAGGGCAGCAAAGTGACAATCTATCTTAAAAATAATTAAAAAATAAATAATAAATAAAATGAGTCCTCTTGGGAGGACTGACAGGGTAATGGGTAAGTGACCCAGATTAACCCCCAGCCAGTGGAAATTATGTGCAAATACTCCATTTGACAGATGGGCATGTTGAGGCTCTGCAGAGGAAAGAAGTTTCTCTAAAGTGTGTTTTGCCAGGTGGGTCTGATGCCACAGCCCACACTTTCACATCACCACCATGAAACCTTCCTAATGCCCCCTTGGGGGGGCTGGACAAGGGCCCGAGGACCCACTGTGGGTTCCAGGCTGCTCTGGACCTTCTTCTCTCCTCTTTCATTTCAATTTGGCTCCCTGGAGGGGTTGCCGAGCGCTCTCCTGCTTGAACCAAGGCAGGGCAGAGCCCACCATGGGGGTCTGTTGACCCCAGCCCAGGGGAACAGGTGCCACCACCTGCCAAGGCCTGTTCTCGGGAGCCAGCCCTGCCTCCTCCTCTTGCCCCTAGGCTCGCCTGATGAAAATGCCAACAGAGAAAAGGAGGTTTTTTTGGGTGACAATGAAACTGCCAATAAAATCTCAAATGCAGAGATAGGCAACGACTATTTCACTTATTCTGACAGTTTAAGACTTTGCTGGGAAGGGAAGTGACAGGCAACTGCTGACATCAACACCACTTCTTTCAGAGAACAACCCCCGGGAGAGGGGTTCCCAGGAGACCTACCTTGGCCAGATGCCAAGGGGCCGTGGCTGCTGCTGTTGGCAGGAGCCGGGGTCACCCACGGAAAAGAGACTGGACTTCATCTGCTCATTCATTCCTTCCTTGACTGCCATGAGCACAGAGGCAGAAATGAAGCAGCAAAACCCCTGCCCTTTGGGGATGTTGGAGGTGGAATTGTGTACCCCCAAAAGAGATGTTGAAGTCCTACCGCTGGTCCCTATGCATATGCCCTTATCCTTGGATATAGGGTCTTTGAGGATGTAATCAAGATGAGGTCTTAGAGTGGGCCCTAAATCCAGTATCACTGTGTCCTTGGAAGAAGGAGAAATGCCATATGAAGACAGTCACACGGGGAGAATGCCACCTGACACAAGGCAGATGCAGCTGCAGGCCACGTGCAGGAGCACTGGCCACCACCCGAAGCTAGGGAAAGGCAAGGAAGAATTCTACCCAGGGTCTCAGAGGTAGCATGGCCCTTCTGACACCTTGATTTTAAACTTCTGGCCTCCGGAACTGTGATAGAGTAAATTTCTGCTGTTTTTAAGCCATCATATTTGTGGTACTTTGTTAGAGCAGCCCAAGGAAACTGATACAAAGGGCTTCCATGCCAACTCGGGAATCAGCAGAGGCTACCCAAGAAAGGGTACACCTGCTTCCTGAGCAGTGGAGATACTTTGGACTCCAACACTGAAAGGCCCTTCCAGGAACCTAACAAAACTTCCAACCAGTCACCTTCCCTCCATCTTATTGCCACGGCCCCCATCCAGCTACAGCACCTCTCACCTAACCTCCAACCCTCATGCCACAGCCATGAGTCATTTTCTAAAGCATAATTATGACCCTGACCTCCCTGCCTAAGGCCCACCCTGGTTTCCCAAAACCCTTGGGATGAACCTGCTTTGTGTGGGTGGCAGCCCTGCCTCATACTCACCAAGCCTCCATCTGAGTATGGAGCTGTGCATGGCCTTGCATTCCTCTCTGTGCACACCATAGTATCGCACACCTCAGTGACTTTATTCCAAGGATGCCCTCCCTCACCTTCTAGTGCAGTCCAAATTCCACCCAGGCATCTCCTCTAAGAAGCCTTTTCTGAGCCCACTCCAGGCTGGGGTATGCACTCCTCTTCTTCCCTGGGCTCCTGTAGTAATTGGAACCTGCTGCTCTCTCACACTGTTGTCAGTTTGCTTAGCAGGCTCTTCCCTATGAGCCTGAAAGGCAGGGAAGAGTCTCCTTCCTGAGACCCCAGAGCCCAGCCCATAGTCTCAGCTCAGACAGTAAGTCCTCTTGCTACCTTGACCCCAGCCAAACTCAGCCCTTGACCAAGAAGCTGACCTTGGAAAAAAATGCTGGCTTACCCATCAAGACTCAGGCCAGGCCACCTTTTTTGTTCCTGGAGCTCTGTGAGATTGTCCAAGGATAGAGGAGAGAAATCTGCTTTGGGATCAGAGGGCCTAGGCTTGAGTTCCATTTACCAGCTGGTTGGTCTTGGGCATATTGCTTCATCTCTCTGAGCTTCACCATCTTCATCTGTGAAACGGGAACAGCAAGACCTACAACATGGGGCTAAATTGTAGTGGTTATTGATTGTCATTATAACAATGATCGGTTCATTATAATTATAATGATTATTTTGTGGACTTCTGTTTCCAAAATTCATGTGTCTTTCAAAGCCAGCTTCCATGACCAACTCCTGAGAATTGAATCATATGTGCATCCTGTGAGAGTATCCAAGGTTTCTATTGTCATTGAGTTCTTGTAACTTTTTACATATTTATTAGTCATCCTCCCAAATGGATGATATCTCCCTTACCAGCAGAGACTGTGTCATGCTTCAGGGGCTCTTGTGAAACTTGACCAAAGCTGGTTGATTAATACAACTCCTCACCATCCACTCATGACCTAACACAAATCTAAAAGAATCAAGGACTTGAGCCGAGGAAGAAACCACGGGGTAGATATTGCAAACTGGATGTGGATATCAGCATCCTATTTCCACCCAGCTGTGCCTCTAATAGGCTATGAGACTAAGGGTTAGGCAGTTTACCTGTCTGAATCTTGATATTCCCTTCTGCAAAATGGAGGACAGAACACCTACTTCTCAGGATGTCACAAGACAATGTACATGAAACATGTATTTGGCCTTGCAAACATCCAATGTTAGATGAAGGAATAGGTGTTTAACCTCAGAGTCTTTAGTTGGATCCTAGCCTCACTCCTTTCTGGCCAGATGATGTTGGGCCTACCTCCCCTCCCTTGCCCCCCACCACTCAGAACCTCAGTTTTCTCTTCTGGAGAACAAAGATAACACTTACTGCTGAAAGTTATTGTGAGAATGAGATGAAGTCACAAGAATGAAAGTCGAGACTGGCACCAGGGATGTGTCCAAAAAGTGGTGGTTGTTCTTTTATTGTACTGAATTGTATAACTGTTTGGACCTGCGCTTCCCCAAGTCTAGTCCTCCCACCAAGATCCATTAAATGGAATGAGGAAGGGGGTGCAGGTGGGTGTTGGCAGCTCATCCCTCCCCTAAACGAGGACATTTCCTAGGCTGGTGGGGGGCCTTTCTAGCTCATCACTTCAAAGGACTTGCCAGCCCCCAGAGGGAGAGTCTAGGGAGGCCCTTCCATCCCTTATGGTAAAGAAAGGATGACAAGGGAACACCCACTCCCTTCTGACCAACCCCTGACCCTCACCCATTTTAAGACCCAGCAGGCCCTTTGGGGCCAGGTATGGAGGTAGGCCCAGGGCAGCGGGGTTTCTTGAGCTGAGTGGGGAGTGGGGGAACATTATAGGCTGCTTTCTACTCCCCTACTCATTCATTCATCTATTCATTCAGTCATAAAGGCCCAAGTTCTTATCACCATGTGCTAGATGTGGAGGAGACAACAGCCCAGGGAGATGGGCAGTGTGACAAGTCAACAAATGGTGGCACAGTTTGGAAACAAAGCAAAGGAAGAGCTGGAAGGCAGCAGGGAGAACTGCTTTGGAAGATGGGTTAGTCAGGGAAGGCTTGCTGAGGAGGTGAGTAGTAGGTTGAGGCCTGGGGCCAGCCAGGTTAATGGTGTGTATATGTGGATGGAGGTGGAATGTTCCAGGCAGAAGGAACAGCAAGAGGCAAGGGCCTGCGTGTGACCTGGTCCTAGTTTCCATTGTGGTCAATGCTTCCATTTGCCTAGCACTCCAGAATGAACACACATAGCAACATGAGTGATACCATGTTTATTATTATTTTTTAAATTTTTATTTATTTATTTATTTGTTTGTTTGTTTGTAGAGACAGAGTCTCATTCTATTGCCCTCAGTAGAGTGCTGTGGCGTCACAGCTCACAGCAACCTCCAACTCCTGGGATTAGGCAATTCTCTTGCTTCAGTCTCCTATGTAGCTGGAACTACAGGTGCCCGCCATAATGCCAGGCTATTTATTTTGTTGTTGTTGCAGTTTGGCTGGGCTGGGTTTGAACCCTCCACCCTCAGTATATGGGGCCTGTGCCCTACCCACTGAGCCACAGGTGCCATCCTCATGTTTATTTTTTATGGGAAGCAAGAAGCTTCCTGAAGGTAGGCCAGGGCTGCTGTGCTACCATGACCTCCTGTGGGACTCAGCATGTTGTCTGGTGCAGAACTATCGCTCCTTCACATATGTTCAGTGAATGAATGCCCCAGGGGGGCTTGGTGCTGAATTCCCCACACTTCACTTGATCCTCCTCCCAAAAGCTCCCCCTGTACAACCACCTGGGGACGTGGTTAATCATCTATCTCCATTTTCCACATAAAGAAACAGGCTCAGAGAGGTGACATTGTTCACCCAAGATCACACAACCAGCAAGCAGCAGAGCTAGGGTTCCAATCCAGTCCTGTCTGGGCTATTACACTCCACTGCCCTGGACCAGGAAGCAGGGTGTGGGCAACAGAGATCAGGGTTCCCAGCCCCCTTGAAAGGAAGCAAGTCCCAGAGGGGCAGTGTGGGCAGCTGGTTCCATAAATAACCCAGGTCCCTTGGCCCTGCCTGCAACAACAAGAGAGGGGAGAGAGAGAGAGAGAGAGAGAGACACCAGCAACACTAATCCCCTGTCAGTTAAACTGGATATCAGAGGAGACAAGCTTCCGAGCCGGGCGGCCTAATTGAATAGAATTGAAAAGGCAGAATGGGCAGCCGGCTGCCGAGCGGGGCTGCTGGAGAGCAGAGTGGGTGCTGGCGCAGCTGTCTGGGCCTCACTGCCCAAGGCCAGGGCCCAGTGGGCAGCTTCCCATCCCTGCTGCAGAGAGCTGAGTTTGTAGAGGGGGCATCAAAGAACTGGGGAGAGGGGACCCCAGCCAGTGTGCTCCACCCCCTTGGGTCTCCCTTTTATCTGCTGGCTCTGCCATTTTCTCTCCACCCAGGACCCTTTTCCTGCTCCCTCTGTTATCTCGAATAATGTCACTGCCTCTTTAGAATCTATTCATCAGAGCAGAAAGAAGCTGATGCTGACACTGAAAAAAAATACCATCTGTGCCTCTCGGGGAAGAGCTCTCAACCCAGCCTCTGGAGCCCCCGCTGCCCTGCCACCCGCCCGCTTGCCATTTCATGGAGCACCCAAGGGTAATCGGATTCTGGGGAGGGGGAGCCCTTCAGCTGGGGGTGCCCCCCACTGCTTAGCACCCACTCCCCAGATCAGGAATTGGGGCAGATGGACAGGGGGAGCCAGTTTTGAAGGAAGTTTCCACCCCAGGTGGTTTTCAGTCTGCAGCTGGTTGACTTCACCATTTGTTGTTGTGTTTTTTTTAATTGATTTTTTTCTTTATTGCTTAACAGTATTAAAAAATCTAATTTTATCCCCAAATCCCAATTTCCAAATTCTCTTTCAAAACTACTGTAGAAGGAAAGGTTTGGACAGTGGGTCCACCAGCCTGTGGGATAACAGTTGGCTTGAAGCTGGAGCAGGGCTCATGCATGTCACCTAGTGGCCCCTGTAGGTTTGTGAGTTTGATTCCCTGAGCAGGCAGAGTTCCTTAGCATGGTGGAAAACAGCAGGAGGCCACAGCCCCAGGGTGATTTTTGTGGGGCTGGAAATAACATTCTCAGAGGGGATTCCCCCAGAGAGGGGAAGCCACTCTCCTAAGTCACACAGCATTTTGGACATCTGCTAACTCCCTATATAGTGCTCTCCCAACTACATGAGTCAGGTGGAAAGATGGGAGTCCTGACCTTGGCCTTGCCGCACATACCCATCCCACCCTCCATCAATCAATGGCTTCTGCCTCTGTGTACCCTCGGCCCTTTGCAAAGCCCACTCTGGTCAAAACTCACTAAGGCCATTGGCAGAGGAATCAACACCTCCCAGGGTGAGTGAAGACAGCCCTTGCACTTTTTCCTGGGCCTGGAATACTCTGTCTTGACTCAGGCCCCTCTGCCATTTAGGAAACCTGGGTTTGAGTCTCAGTTCTACCACAAAGAGACTATGTGACCCATTCCTGTGCCTCAGTTTCCCCATCCATAGTGTAGGGTTATGTGACTCTTTCAGGGAATGGCCTTGATGGATGGTTGTCCCTTCTCAAGTGGTGGACATGCTCCTCTGAGGCAGATGGCAGGAGATGGCAATCTGGGGTGAGTGAGAGCTGCTCCAATGCCCACCAATGCCCAGGCCAGCTGTGTATGCAGAACATTCCCTGCCGGGTGAAAGCCAAAGGGAGCACGAAGTAGATGTAGCCGTGTTGGCAACAGAAGGCAGGTGCTCAGTTCAAGGGGAGTCTCTTTCTCCAAGGTTGTATCTTCCGACTCCCACACCTGTACTAATCACTGGCTGGCACTGTGGTCTTGGGGACTACAGTGTCTGAAGCAGCTCAGCCAAGTCCAACTTGTTGCCTGAGTCCCTTGGGGCTGGAGGGGATGGCTCTTCCCACCATTTTGCTCCCTCCAGGGGCAGGACATGTCAGCAAAACCCAGCCTGGCCTCGAGTGAAAGGCAGACTTCAGCTTTGGAGTCAGATGTCACTGGGTTCCAATCCTGGCATGGTCACCTCTGAGCTGTGACATCACCCCCTGAGCCTCAATTTCCCTCTCTGATCATAACAATAGCTCCCATTTATTGGAGCTCTGCATACCAGGCTGAGATGTGTGTTGTTTCCTAGTATTTCCACTTCACCAATGAGAAATCTGAGTCTCAGAGAAATGGCGCAGCCTGCTGAAGTCCCACATCTGCAAGTAGTTGGGCCATAGGTCAAGTCCAGATCTGTCTGATCCCAGAGCCCACAGACAACTGGGAGGATTAAACAAGGGCATGAGGGCAAAGTCCCTGGCACAGCAAACAGACACAATTATTTCTACGGATGGGGAAACTGATGCCCAGAGAGGGCTCGAGACCTGTCAAGATGACATAGCCTTCTCATCCTCTTTCTTTAGGTTTTCTCCTTGCCTTTCCCTCTCCATGTCCTGCTTACCTTCCTTCTCCCAGAAATGCTCACCTCTCCATCTGGTCTTCTCAGGTAGAGCACTGTACTTGAAGTCCAGAGACCTCTCTCAGGGCCTAGATTATGTTCCTAATGACCACATGACTTGAAGTAGAGACTTCCTTTTTGGTCTTCAGTTTCCTCATATGGAAAATAGGGCTCACAGCACTTTTCTCATGTACTTGCCATGAGTATGGTGGAGGGCACTGATGTGAACATCTGCAACTAGGGGCCAGCAGGCCTATGAGGACTGGAGCAGCTCCAGCTGATCACCTTCCTTGGCTGGGGCCGAGCCAAGCTCCTGGCATATAGTAGGTGTGCATTTCATATGAGCGGAGCGACTAGTGCTTGCAACCAAAGGCCTAGAGCAGGGGTCCTCAAACTAAGGCCCGACCCATGGGCCACATGCGGCCCCGCGGAGGACATTTATCCAGCCCGCCGGGTGTTTTTGTTACTGGTACCTGTCCTGATCAGCAGCTGACTCAACTCGGGCCACAGTGTGCATGTGTGGAATGTGCGCCACACTCTCAGACTCCCTTCCTTCTCTCTGTGTCTCCCCCCTGGGTGTTTTTGCCGTTCTGCTTAGCAGACAACTGACTGGGCTGCAGTGCGCATTCATGGAATGTGCGTCACACTCTCGGACTCCCCTCCTTCCCTCTGTCTATCGACTCCTCCTCTCAGTCTCAGGTGAGACTGAGACTCTTGATCAGAGGAGTCATGAGCTTGCCTGTACAGAGCTTGCTGCTGCCTGAGGACCGAGGTTAGGATTTTTTTTTGAAGTTAGGAGATGTAGGCTCAGCGCCTGTGGCTCAACAGGCTAAGGCGCCAGCCACGTACACCTGAGCTGGCGGGTTCGAATCCAGCCTGAGCCCTCCAAACAACAATGATGGCTGCAACCAAAAAATAGCTGGGCATTGTGGTGGGCGCCTGTAGTCCCAGCTACTTGGGAGGCAGAGGCAGGAGACTTACTTGAGCCCAGGAATTGGAGGTTGCTGTGAGCTGTGATGCCAGGGTGACAGCTTGAGGCTCTGTCTAAAAAAAAAAAAAAAAAAAAAAAAAAGACGTTAGGAGATCTATTTTTTTTTATTTTGCAGTTAATAGGACTTTTTTTTTCTGAAGTTAGGAGGTCTTTTTTTTTTTTGCGGATAGGGGGCGCCTTTTTTTCATTTTAAATATTGTATTTGTATTTGTTCCTGTTTTTTTTTTTTTTTTGCAGTTTTTGGCCGGGGCTAGGTTTGAACCCACCATCTCCGGTATATGGGGCCGGCACCCTACTCCTTTAAGTCACAGGCACCGCCCCTGTTTTTTTTTTTTTTTTTACTTCAAAATAAGATATGTGCACTGTGCACAGGAATTTGTTCATATTCTTTTTTTTTTAAACTATAGTCCAGCCCTCAAATGGTCTGAGGGACAGTGAACTGGCCCCCTGTTTAAAAAGTTTGAGGACCCCTGGCCTAGACTCTGCCTACAGCGCTAGGCAGTGGTGGGGCCGGCACTCCTTTCTCTGGGCAGGGAGGACACCCCCAGAGGCCCCAGGTGCATCCTAGGACAGCCCCTCCATACCTTCAGTATTCAGCAGGCAGGGGCACCTCAGCCTCAGCAAATGCATTATGCAAATGTCTCAAAATGGATGTTTTCCTTATCAGATTTGAAACATTGTATAACAGACCCTGTTAATCTCTGAGCCAGGGGAGTGAGCCGGGTTTGGCAGAGCTGCCTGTCAAAGAGGCCCAATTGCCATCTTGTCTCTTACCCCCTGTGTGTCATTAAGTGTCCCCCCATAAGCTCAGAGTGTAGTGGGAAGTGATGCACTTGGGCCTCCTCTCCCCTCCTGAGGCTTAGTGGGGAGGTTAGGAGGAGAGGGTGCCCCGGACTATGGCCACGTTCCTGCCCCCAGTTTGCAGGAGGACGCAGAGCCCCAGGAAAACCTAGCGGCTGGTAGTGTGGGCTCATCACTGGGCCATTTTTCTGCAGCCTCATTTGTCACATTACCAGGTTTATGGTGGGAAAAAGTAAAAAAGACTCTGGTCAGCGTCTCAGACCCCACTGGACAGCACAGAGCCCTCTTACTCCAAGTGACAAAGATGGGCCCCAGGCAGCCCCTGCATTGAGGGAGTTTGTGTCCAGCCAGACTGATAGGGTTCAAACCCCCTTGAGTTACTGAACCTGAGAGAGCATTTGTTTATTTCTCTACAAAATGGGAGAATAATTGAGGCCCGCAATCCAAGATGCTCTGAAACCCAGACCCTTGGAGCCATATTCATTTGGCAGCAAACCCGTGGGCTGGCACACATTATTTGTGGTTTTCACTCCACTTAGTGGGACTCTTCATTCATACCTTTTGTTGTATGAATCAATAATGGATGAGGCTGTCCCAGAAGCCACTAAGAATGACACACAAGGGTCTATCCCTAAATTCTACAATTCCAATTCACACCTGGCAGCAGGATTTTAGACAAGGTACTATTATTTTGTTGTACTTGTACCCCCAGGTTGTTGTGGGAATTAAATGTGATGGCACCTGAGGGTTTAGCACACTGCTGGCATGTTACATTCAAAGAATGTAACAGAGAGAGAAGGCAGCAGGGAGTCCCTGCTCTAGGTCCTGAGATGAGTCTCTGGACACCACATTTTCCTCCTGTGATGCCTGCACTGTGTGGAGAGGAGTCCACTCACTGTGTGACCATAGGCAGGTCTCTTGCCCGCTCTGGGCCCCAGTTTCCCCATCAACAGCATATGAGACATTGGACTGGGTGATCTCCCAGGGTTCTCCTGTCTTTGACACTTGGGATTGAAACATCTGCTGGGTTGACATTGGTGACTTTTCCCCTTATCCGTTTCAGTTTTGAGAAGATACACAGTGTGAGGCTCTTTCAAACCCTGTGCTCAGTTTCTTGCACATGGAGAGGTGACGGCTCCACGCTCAGTTCTGTGAGATGAGGACACATTGTGCACAGCCAATATGCCCCTTTGCTGTACAGGCAGAGTGGTCTGATGAGTGCACAGCAAGGAAAAGCCAGGAGGTCAGAAGTGAGCTGGGGCGATGTGATAACTCAATTCTGTCAATCAGACAAGGAAGGGGAAAGGGACCTTTGAGAGGTCACTGGTCATCTCTCTGAGATAACAGCCTAGAACAGAAGTTGGAAGCAGGGTTCTGAGTTCACACAGACCTGCAGTCAAATCCTGCTATGCTGCTTGCTCACCTCACTATCCTGGGCAAGTCACCTCCTTTCCCTGGGACTCAGCTTATTCACCAGCAGAACAGAGAGAGTGCACAGGGAACAGGCACCCAGAGCACTCAGCACTGTGCCAGGCTCACAGTAGGTACTCTGCAAAGTGTTAGTTCTCATTGCCACAGGGATTCTGAAAGGCCAGCACAGGAGCCAGGACATCCTGAAGGATGTCCCATGGGGTCTCTTAAGCAAGTCATGTACTGGTGAAAAAAAAGTGTGAATGTGTGTGCTTCTGTGCTACATTAAAAGAAAATTCAGGGCTGTATCAGCCAGATGTGTATTGGACAGGGTTCTGGACATTGAGGGGACAGCAGGGAGAAATGTGACTATGGCCTGTGCATTAGAGATTAAAATATATTGACACAGATTTCATCTTAGGTAGAGGCACAAAACAAACATATTGACACAGAAAGGTGAATGTTAAAAAAAAGCAGGTAACAAAATAGCATTAATGGTATGATCTCATTTTACTGAAGAGCACAAACACAATACACATACACAAACGCACACAAATACACAGAGGGAAAGCTTTTTTTTTTCTTTTGAAACAGAGTGTCACTTTGTCACCCTTAGTAGAGTGCCATCACATCATAGCTCACAGCAATCTCAAACTCTTAGGCTCAAGCGATCCTCTTGCCTCAGCCTCCCAAGTAGTTGGGACTACAGGCACCTGCCACAAGGACCAGCTATTTTTTAGAGATGGAGTCTCGGTCTTGCTCAGGCTGGTCTCTCATTTGTGAGCTCAGGTGATCCACTTGCCTCGGCCTCCCAAAGTGCTAGGATTTTAGGCATGAGCCACTGTGCCTGGCCAAGGTGGAAGCTGTTAATAGGTATAATCTTGTGTGGTCTATAAAAAAGTGCTTTTTCTTCTTTTTACTTATCTGTGTCTTCTTTCCACACTATATACAAAATGTTTTTGTAATAATAGAAAACTTAGAATTTGAAAGCCAAAAACATGTACTAGACTCCAGAGGCACATGACCTGGCCTCAAACCCAGCTCTCTGCCCCTTCATGGTAGACAGTGGTGCTAAGGGACAGCCAAGGAACCTGTCCAAAATTAGCTGGGAGTCAGGAAGGGCTGGGGAAGGGGGCACCTGAGAGGGGCAGGCCACCAGACTAGGTGCCTTACAAAGAGCTCTTGCTGAGGAATGAGAATGAAAACAGAGCTATCAGGCAGGCTCAGTGGCTCACGCCTGTAATTTCAGCACTCTGGGAGGTTGAAGCCAGAGGATCCTTAAACTCAGGAGTTCAAGACCAGCCTGAGCAATAGCAAGACCCTGTCTCTACTCAAAATAGAAAAAATTAGCCAGGCTTGGTGGTAGGCATCTGTAGTCCCAGGTGCTTGAGAGGCTGAGGCAGTAGGATCACTTGAATCCAGGAACCTGAGGTTGCTGTGAGCTAGCTTGATGCCACGTTACTCTAGCTCAGGTGACAGTGGGACTATATCTCAAAAAAAAAAACAAAAAAAAATTGAGAGGCAAAGGGACTGACTGACTGGCCTAAGCACACTCAGAGGGCCTGATCATGCTCGCTGACCTGCAGCCAGCCACCAACAACCACCTGGCAGTGGTCCATGGGAAACATTCTCAGGGAGAAAAGAATCCTCACTAGCAGAAAGAACATGGGCAACCACAGGAGCCACGGTCTGGGGTGACTCGTCAGTCTTTGTTGCCCATCTCCTGATATGAGACCTGGGAACCAGGCTGTAAGGATGGGTATTAAACTCATGATGGGCTGCAGAGGCTGGGAGTGACTCCAAATGCTATCTACCTGGCAAAGGGGATTCTGTGCTGTGTCTGCCAGGAGGTGGGAAATCCAGCTGGCATTAGCTGGGTTCTCCAACAGTGACCAACTGGGTGGCGAGCTTCTAACCAGCTCTGTATACCTTTCTGACATTTCTGGGCTCTGAAATATACCCTATCCTATAGCACAAGACAGTTACAAGAAGCATTTATTGAGCATTTACTATATGCTAGGTACAGTGCCAAGGGCTTTTTGTGTATTTTCTTTCAATCACTATAAAACTTCAATAAGGTGGGTATTATCACTCTATTTTCTAGATGAGGCAGCTGTGCCTCCAGAAGTGAACTGGTTTGCCAAGTCTAAAGGGTTGGTAAAGTGGAGCCCAGGCCACACTTTATAGAATCACCTGGGAAAAGTTACCAGTGAGGGAATCCCACTGAGATCAGTTAAATCAGAATATCTGGGGATGCAGCCAGGCATTCCTGGGTGTCTTTCAGAAGCTGCCCAGGTGACTGTAACATATAGCTGAGAACCACCACACTAAGCAATGAGAAGTGAAGGCTGTACATGCAAATTGCCTGCAAATGTTTATCAAATACAGGTGGCCAGAAGTGGCTGGCAAGAGGCCCATATGGTGGCTGCAGTGGTGGATGGGTGGAGAGGCTGTGCCGGCCAAGGTACACAGGTGGCTACTTCATTGGGCAAAGCACTCCCTGCTCCAGGAGCCATGTCATGTCCCCAGTGAATGAGAAAGAGGGTGTCAAGGAGAAGGCAGGCTCTGGGGCCTCAGCCTCTACTCCAACGCATTTTATAGCTGCCATGGATACCTATAGAAGCCCCAGGAGAACCCCAGGCTCCACTCTTGGAACTGGTGGTCAACCAGCATCTTCCCTGAGAACGGTGCCTCTGGGCCTTGGCTGCTCACTCAAATCACATGGGTAGGAAAATATGCATGCCAAGGACTAGCCCTCACCAAGTGCATCAGGATCCAGAGGAAATGATGAGCCTGAGCAAAGACTATAAAATTGCAACAAATCTGTGCACAGAGCTGCACACCCAGCAGAAATAGGCTCTGGAGTCAGACTGAGTTTGAATCCTGCTCAGAAGCTGATTAGCTGTGTGACCTCTAACAAGTTACTCAACCTCTCTGAGCTTCAACTTATTGATCTATAAAATTACACTCTGGGGTTGGGGAAGAGATTCAGAGATGACATATGTACAGTACTGAAAATAGTGCTTGGCCTCTGCTGAGAGTTCTGTATTAATAGTTTTGTGCATTGTGTTTTAAAGGGCAGGGCCAGAGAACTGCCATCAGTGATGCTGGGACTGGTGTACTTCGTCTTGCTCCCCTGTGCCTGGCAGTGACCCCAGGCAGGCCCAGAGAGGAACCTGGGAATAGGATGGAGGTCAGTCTCTGCTCTTTAGGCTGGCTCCAGGCAGGCTCACTCTCATCCTCCCCAGACATTAAGCTGGGAAAGGCACCAGTTGCCCCCTAGTGGCCACGGGCAGACGCACACTAAGCCATTTAAACCAAAACATGCAATCCCTGCCCCGCCCCCACCTTTCTGCCCTGCCTCTGCCAGACCTGTGGCTCCCAGAGGTTCTGTTGACAAAGCGGTACCTACATGGGTTTCCCAGTGGATCCCGCCATTTCAGAATGAGCCAGCTTGACCAGCAACATGAAAGGACTGGGGCAATGTACATTAAGAGTCTGTTTTCTCCACCTGGCCAGTAATTTCAGAAAGGAACATCCCAGGGGCTACTGCAGCTTTTTGTTCACAAAAGTCTGTGCATTACTGGGTTCCTGTGATTCCAGATGCTAAGAAGCTCTACGTTTCCCTTCTGGAAAAGCAGCCTGAGCGGGCGCCTGTAGTCCCAGCTGTTCAGGAGACTGAGGCAAGAGAATCGCCTAAGCCCAGAAGTTGGAGTTTGCTGTGAGCTCTGTGACGCTACAGCACTGTAGTTGTGCTGATGGCCTGAGAGCATCGTCCTGGCAGATGTGTCCTGGGCCCTGTAAGGGACCTTCTGGGAAAACCACCCTATCCCTGAGACAAACACAGTGACCCAAAGCCCTTAATTCCTTCAATTGCAGAAGAGCTCCACCAAGAAAGTAGCTGGAGAGGGGACGATGGGGACAGCATGATGGGCTGGAGTCTATCCAGCCCATCTTTCTGCACATGGAGTAGTGTTGTTTACTCAAAATCTTTTTATTCCTTGAGATCTTTTTTTTCCTCCTGCGCCATCTTTTCTGCAAACCCCTCAGATGCATACTGGAAGAAACTGCACATTGACCCTGCCTTCATTTAGCCACCCCTCAGGCTAGAGGGCAGAGGGCAAAGGCCACCACCCAGGGAGTCCCTGGGGTAGCCCTAGCTAGCTGGGCAGAAGGGCAGGCATGGAAAGTGCTGGACGATTCAGACTAGATGGCAGGTAATATAGAAGGGAAGTGCAGCAGGGGTCAGCCTGGCAGGGGTCAGAGAAGGCTTCCTGGAGGAGGTGAAGGTGCCTGGCCCTGGAGAGTCACGTGAAGAGTTGAAGCAGAGAGAAAGAACAGGCACTCTGCTTCAGCAGCCAGACTCCAGCATCCAGACATCCATCCATGCAGGCCAGGGAGTCTGCAGGTGAAGGTAGAGAGGCCCAAAGCAGATAGGTCTGTGGGAGCTTCAGGGAAGATGGGGAACCTCCTCATGTTTCAGGTCTGAAGTCTCAGAGGACCCCACTGGGCCCCCCTGTCTGGCTGGCTCGAGAGGATGCTGAGTACTCTGGCAGCCCAGTCCAGGGCAGACTCAAGTCCCACCACTGTGACTGGAGCCATGGCCAGCAGAAAAGGCATCACAGAGGAGCTAGGCACCCACTGGCCAGCACGGAGGCTAAATCCAGCCCCCAGAATAATCCAGAATGGGCTCTTGGTGGGGTAGCAGCATCACAGGCTCATTTCAGAGGCCATCCAGGGCTTGCCGGACAGGGCTGTCCAGAGAGGCACCTGAGTGAATGGAGACTCCGGGGGCACCAATGCTGGTTTCCCAGCAGTCAAACCCACAGCTGGTCAGTGCTTGCTTTGTGGCCTCCACTTCTAGCCGTGCCAGACCTGGGGGGAAGGAAGGCAGGTCACCAGTGACATCTGTCTGCTCCTTTTGAGAAAGTTAGTCTCATTCAAAGAAATGGCCCAGGGTTCAGGTCTTCCTGTCATACCTTTCTGCTGTGACCCCACCCAAGCCAACAGGTTTGGGAGGCACAAAGAGGCTCCTAACAACCCCTGAAGGTGCTGCAATGCCAAGCCTTGCACCCTCACCTCCCAGGGGGTTTATAGAGCTACAGTTAGAAACATGGGCTCCCTTTGACTTCCCCTTTCTGAGCCTCAGTCTGCTCATCTAGGAAAGGGGCTAGATGTTCCCTCTGAAGTTCCTATGAAGTGCCCAGCATGGCGCCTGGTACACTGGGAACATCCCACAAATGGCAACTCTCAGCATCATCATGTACCCTGAACCAACAGTCAGGGTCTGCTGAAGTGAGGGTGTGGCCCCTCCTGAGGCCTGGAAGTCACCATTCCCAGGGAACGGTATGCCTTGGGGTCACTGGTGGGTTTGCTGTACAGCAAAAGATGAAAAACAGGGAGGAGGGCTCGGCGCCTGTGGCTCAATGGGCTAAGGCGCCAGCCACGTACACCTGAGCTGGCGGGTTTGAATCCAGCCCGGGCCCTCCAAACAACAATGTTGGCTGCAACCAAAACCAAAACCAAAACAAAATGGCCAGACATTGTGGCGGGCGCCTGTAGTCCCAGCTACTTGGAAGGCGGAGGCAGGAGACTTGCTTGAGCCCAGGAATTGGAGGTTGCTGTGAGCTGTGATGCCACAGCACTCTATCCAGGGTGACAGCTTGAGGGTCTGTCTCACAAAACAAAAAAAAAAAAAGACGATCGAAACACAGGGAGGGGGAAATGTGGCCGGGGCGCCAAACAGGAGGGAGAGGGCTCGGCGCCGGTGGCTCAACGTGCTAAGGCGCC
The DNA here is from genome assembly GCA_963573935.1 of Arctocebus calabarensis. Taxonomy (NCBI): domain Eukaryota; kingdom Metazoa; phylum Chordata; class Mammalia; order Primates; family Lorisidae; genus Arctocebus; species Arctocebus calabarensis. The sequence goes on from CAUYON010189911.1 coordinate 34,415, forward strand.
AGCCACGTACACCTGAGCTGGCGGGTTCGAATCCAGCCCGGGCCGGCCAAACAACAATAACAGCTACAACCAAAAAACGGCCAGGCATTGTGG
>CAUYON010189912.1:0-13219 GCA_963573935.1 Arctocebus calabarensis
TCACCCTGGATAGAGTGCTGTGGCATCACAGCTCACAGCAACCTCCAATTCCTGGGCTCAAGCGAGTCTCCTGCCTCTGCCTCCCAAGTAGCTGGGACTACAGGCGCCTGCCACAACGCCTGGCCGTTTTTTGGTTGCAGCCGTCATTGTTGTTTGGCAGGCCCGGGCTGGATTCAAACCCTCCAGCTCAGGTGTACGTGGCTGGCGCCTTAGCCCGTTGAGCCACAGGCACCGAGCCTTGTTTTTTTTTAAAAAAACAAAAAAACGTATATACCATGTATCAGGGATGGCAATATAAATTCTTATGACAGAGACGTGGGATTGTGGGTGCTGCAGGAGAAGAGCCTGGGGAGAGGTTTAGGGCCAGAGCACACCAGAGGGTCGTGAAAACCTTGCTAGGAATCTTGACTTTTATTTCCCAAGCATTAGGTAACCATTTTAAGTTTTTAAGCATAGGAATCCAAATAGTGCAGTCGATTTTAAAATATGAACCTGCTGGCATGGTGCAAGTAGGTTAGCTGGTAGGGAAAGTGAAGGTAGCAGGAAGAGTTGGCTATTGGAATAGCTCAGGCCAAAGAATATGAACTAGTGAAACGACAGTGAGATTGAAAAGAGTATTAGGGACTGGATATTGGAGGTTAAGGGAGCAAGGAGAATTCTCATTCTTATATTTATAAAACAAAAATATTGTATTAGTTTTCTGGACTGTTTTACGAATTATCGCAAATATAGCAGCTTAAGCAATACGTTAATTATATCAAAATTTCTGTGATTCATGACTGTAGACTCAGCTTAGCCAGGGCCTGTGCAAAGCTGCATTCAAGGTATTAACCAGGGTTGGGTTCCCCCTGGAGACAGAACTAGAAATGGGCTGGCTTTCAAGCTCACTCAGGTTGTTGGCAGAATTCATCTCCTTTGATTGCAGGACTGAGGTCTCCAGCTCCTCACAGGCTGTAGGCTGGGCACTGCTCTCGGCCCCTAGAGGCCACTTGCAGATCACCCGGCCCTCTCACAACATGGCAGTGAACCTCTTCAGAGCCAGCTAGGGAGAAAGTCTATAACTCTGTCAACTAACAAAACATAATATGTATTCACAGGATTAATATCCCATCACCTCTGTCATAGTCTTGTAGTTAAAAGCAAGCCACAAGTCCCATACACACACCATGGGGAGGTAATTATATGAGAGAGTGACTAGCACAAGGTCAATGTCATTGGAGTCACCTTAGAGCAAGGGTGGGAACTTTTCATGTTGGAAGGCTGCATTATTTTATTTTATTAATTATTTATTTATTTATTTATTTTTGAGACAGAGTCTCACTATGTTGCCCTGGGTAGAGTGCCATGGGGTCACAGGTCACAGCAACCTCCAACCCTTGGGCTTAAGCGTTTCTCTTGCCTCAGCCTCCCCAGTAGCTGGGACTACAGGCGCCCACCACAACACCTGGCTGTTTGTTGCCATTGTCATTGGTTATTTAGCTGGCCCAGGCTGGGTTCAAACTCATCACCTTTGTTGTATGTGGTTGGCACCATAACCACTGTGCTATAGGCGCTAAGCAAGAAAGATTGCATTAATTTAGCTGTAATCAAATAAAGCTACATTCAATTAGATATACTTTAAAGTGCACATTATTCTATAAAAATCTAGCTACTGTGTACTTAATTTCAAAAAATGAAAATATTTTAAAGTTGACCTTTTAATGACTTTGTTGTGTCTACTTATTGTTGGAAAGCATTCCAATGTTTGGTTGCAGCATGGAGGTCTGCACTTGGAGTTGATCTTCTAGATGGACATTGGTCAGTTGTGCCCTTAAGGATGCCTTGATCTGGGTTAGGTAGGGGAATGTAGATTTACAGCAATAGGAGGTTGAAAAGCAAGAAAGCATTTTTCAGGCCTGCTGCCAAAGGCATGGGTATCCTTCGGCATTTTTCCATATTTCTTTGGACCGTTCTTAGCATCAAACAAAGACTTTAGAATGTCTTCTACTGAGAGCTCAACCAATTCCAGAGGTAGTTCTTTAGGTGACTTGGCGGAACCAAGTAGGTGAGGCTGAAATCTAATTTGAGTATGACATTATGATCTCAAAGTCAGTGAACCTGTCATTGTATTCTCCAGTTGATCGGTCTGTAACAGCTGCCTGTTCTTCATATGCTTTGCATGTGTTAAATCATTGACCTTTGCTCATCATTGACCTTTGCTTACTGGAGCAAATGTTCGTCTGAAATTTCCTTTTGAAGAAATGTTCTGAAAAAGTTTTTTTTTTTTTTTTTCATAATGCTTGGATTTTTCGCCACATATAGTATATAGACTTAGTTTTATCTTACAAAGAAATATTCAAGTATTTTGGATTTGATATATCACACAGAAATGTTACATTCCTATAGAAATCTTCTTTCAATAGTTCACATTGCTAATTCTGTTCTTCATAAAATGGTAACTACCTGTTCTTGCAGAGATAAAATTTTGGCTAACACTTTTCCCTGCGATAGCTGATGCATTTAAGAATGATATATCAAATCCACGGTGACTCCCACATGGTTCACTGTGTGTTACATTTGGACAGATATTATAGTTAACAATACTTGTAAGTTGTTGCCAAGTATCACTTAAAAATAGTAGCATTAGCACAGAGATTTTAGAATAGAAGATACGGTGAAAAGAAATGAGAGCATCTGGGTCTGTTAAGGTTTTTTTTTAATCTGCGCAATAACCCTTCATATTTTCCTGTCTTGAAACATGCACAATCTGTACATACATTCACTGAATTTACCAAATTCAGTCCAACTTTATGACATTTATCTTGAAAGTTGTTGAAGATATCTATTCCCTGGGTTCTATACACAAGGGTGCCCAAAGTGAGTAACTCTTTGTAGCAAGGAAAATCTGTTATGACCCAATGTAGTGTAAAACCGAATCAGTAGTATCAGTTGATTCATCCAAAGCAACTGAATAATATATATTTTCCTTTGGAAGTATTACATGAAGTTGTTAAATTGAAGGCTGATCAGTTAACAGTTGTCCTTGAAAAAGGCAGTTGTTTGTACTTTGAAATATTATCAGCATCTAAGCATCCTACCACTTAGGATGCATGCATTCTTTCACAATTTTTATATCACTGAATGTCTTCCCTTTTTCCCCAAGTATATATATAAAAGCTACTTTTTAAGTTGCTTCAGGGGTGTTATTTCCAGGTCTGTTGCTGCTTAAAAGAATTGTCTTTGCTTTTGCCTTTCATCTTTTAATTTCTGCAATACAACTTTTCATGCCTCTCACCCTGGAATTTAAAATATTTGTGGTCTTTGCGAGTGTTATGATGCTGATAAGCATTGAATTTCTTTAATGTTGATATTGAAGTATGACAAACAAGCAAAACATATTATCTTTAACTTTTAAAAAAAGATAATATTGCAATGTCCAATCCTTACTAAAAAATCTGTTTTCTTCTTTTAGCATTCTATTGGTTTGTTTCAACGTGATGGGCTGTTAAGCAGGCAGAATTAAAAAATTCTGTCAAACTGTGCAACCATTCACAAATTCCACTTCAAACACAAACACAATGCACCATTGTTAAAAGCTGGTAACAGACTGATATACAAGAGTAAACTCTCGCCAACCAGCCTGGTGCTGTGGTGGCACCTGTCAGGCAGGGGAAGTTAGAACTAAGTCATGATTGTTGCAGCTGTCATTTTAACCCTCATTGCTTGCCGGTGTTCTAATCATGCCTGCTCAGTCTGGGAGGATTATTTCACTGAAACTTACTTTATTCTTTGTTATTTAAAATATGTTCATTTTAAAATAAAAATAAAAATATAAAAGGCAAAAATATGTTAATAAAGGGCGGCGCCTGTGGCTCAATGGGCAGGGTGCCAGCCCTATATACCAAGGGTGGCCGGTTCAAACCCAGCCCCAGCCAGACTGCAACAACAACAACAAAATAGCCAGGCATTGTGGTGGGCCCCTGTAGTTCCAGATACTTGGGAGGCTGAGGCAAGGGAATCAACTAAGCCCAGGAGTTGGAGTTTGCTGTAAGCTGTATGATGCTGCAGCACTCTACCAAGGGTGATAAAGTGAGACTCTGTCTCTATAAAAATAAAAGAAAAAAAATGTTAATAAAAATAAAAAGATTAATTCTGTAAAATTTGGATTCAATCAAAAGGCCACACTTAAGGACCAAGAAGCCTCATGTGGCCTAAGTCCACGCATTTTCCCACGCCCAGCTTGGAGCATGTCCACTGTGGCACTTTTAAGCCTCTTTCAGTGTAAAGCACAGTCATCCAAGTGTAGATCCTGGCATCTGGCTGCGCTGAATCCTGACTCCAGGTCCTCTGACCCTTTGTGCACTAAATCTTTGTTTCCTTTCCTGTAAGTGGGGATAAAGAGCTGCATGTTATGGTGTGGATGGCCAGAACAAAATGAGATCATGCACGTAAAGCACTTGGTCAGTGCACAGATCACAGGAAAATGCTAAACATTGCTCCTGTAAATTATCACATCTGACTGTCAGCCACCATGAGGAATAACTAATTGAAAAGTTGATTTTCAGTTAAAGGATTTATCCACATTACATAACTTTTTGCTCTTGATTCAGGGCTTGAAACTTAATCTAATCAACTTTGCATGTCATTGTCAGCATGAATATATGTTCACACATATAAAAATAAATCATGGGATTTGAAAAAAGAGTGTGTTTTTTTTTTAAATCAATTTCTCACCTTTTTACAGATGGGGAAATTACTAACAGCAATTTACCCGAATTGCCCAAGATGGCGTAGTACTGAGTTTTTCCTAAGGCAAAACCAGAGCAATGGTCTCTACTCAAGTAACTGCTTTTTCTACCATATTTAGCTATGTGACATATAATAGAAATTTTTTGCACTCCATTTTATAGACTGGAAGCTCCTTTCTCAATGTGATAACTACCTTTTTTTTTTTTTTTTTTGAGACAGAGTCTCTCTCTGTTGCTCTGAGTACCATGGCAGTCTGCTTGCCTCAGCCTCCAGTAGCTGAGACTATAGGTGTGCTCCACAATGCCCAGCTAGCCTTTGTATTTGTTAGTAGAGACAGGGTGTCACTCTTGCTCAGGCTATCCATCCACCTTGAACTCTCAGAGTGCTAAGATTACAGGTCTGAGCCACTGTGCCTGGCCAGACAGCTACTTTTTTTTTAAAGTAAAGAAATAGATAATATAGAAAAGTTCAAGGCCTAAGGCCTAAAGTAAGAATTTGCAAATCTCAAGTGACAAAACTCAGTCTTTCTAAATATATGTCTGCTGTATAAAATGTGATTTGCCGCCTTACATTTAAACTAAATTAGCTACATATATGTGTACATATAATCTGTGTTAATTTTTTTTATTTTTGAGACAGAGCCTCAAGCTGTCACCCTGGATAGAGTGCTGTCGCATCACAGCTCACAGCAACCTCCAATTCCTGGGCTCAAGCAAGTTTCCTGCCTCTGCCTCCCAAGTAACTGGGACTACAGGCGCCCGCCACAAAGCCCGGCCATTTTTTGGTTGCAGCCGTCATTGTTGTTTGGCAGGCCCAGGCTGGATTCGAACCCACCAGCTCTGGTGTACGTGGCTGGCGCCTTAGCCTGTTGAGCCACAGGCGCCGAGCCGCCTCTGTATGTTTTATTTGAACAGATTTCTAAAGGTTCCCCAGTTGCAACCATGTCAGAGCAATGTTTCTTATATGTTTTAATCCATTAGAGGTAGGAAAGAAGGTTTTATTATGTTGGTTTTATTTAATATCATTTATCAATATCTCTTTTGCTAAGTCCTTAGGGGAGGAGAAAGGGTCACCAAATGACCAGTAATCTTCCCATCAGAGATAGCTTCTCTAAACATGTTCATAACCTTCAATATTTTTTTCTGCACATGTAGTTTTTAACAAAAGTGATATAATACTTTTTAAAAATTGTAATTACAGAAGCAGTTGGTTGTCATGGTATGAAGAAACTAAAGTGATACTAAGGGCTTGAAATTGAAAACTAAAAGACTTCCCTTGTCCTTTGACCCCTCTCCCCCACACCACCAACCCCAGCCCTACTCAATACAGCCAGCCACTCAGTGGTTCCTGAGCTTGTTCTGATAGTTAACATTATGTAGTAGAACATGTGTAAAATTTTTTATCTCTTACTTTTAGATTTATGAGCTTTAGACAATATCTGTTGACTATTTGCTATAAAATGTGAAGAAATAATTTATCAGTCAATGAGCCTCTTCACACCTTCCAATTTTTAAAACTGCTTTTACCTTGCAAGTCTCTCATGTTTGTAATGTTAAAATTATCTCTTGTGTTTTTGTAGGCTAGTTTAAAAATGGAAGAATTCAATAGTCAGCATTTATATTATTGTCATTATATATGTTACCTGTACATTCTCTTTACAACTACATATATGAGTTTCATTCTAAGATATTACATTTTGTTGATCAAAGGGGATTCTTCTAAGCCATCCCAGCCTAAAAGTCTTAAACCCATTTTCACTTCTTCTATTTCAACTGCTGCTATTCCTTATAACTTGTTATTGTCTTTCTTGAATACCATTTTCTTTGGGGTCTGTCTCCTAGTACTTTTCTTGGATAGAGTTCATATTTGGCAAAAATTTTCAGTTCTAGGAAACCTAAAATAGCTTTATTTCACCTTCACATGTGTTTTGAAAGTTTAAATGAGTGTAAACATCCAGATTTTAAATGTAAAGACACGGCCCCCACAATCTTCCAGTACTGCATTTATTGTAGATGAGAAGTGATAGAAGTCCAGTTATCATCCCTTTCTTAGTGATGAGTCTTTTCTTCCTCTAAAGTGTTTAGATTTCTTTTTACTCCTTGTCATTGTAAAATCTTCACCATGATGTTTATTATTTATTTATTTATTTATTTTTTGGTACAGAGCCTCAAGCTGTCACCCTGGATAGAGTGCTGTGGCATCACAGCTCACAGCAACCTCCAACTCCTGGGCTCAAGCGAGTCTCCTGCCTCCACCTCCCAAGTAGCTGGGACTACAGGCGCCCGCCACAATGCCCCGCCTGGCTGTTTTTTGGTTGCAGCTGTCATTATTGTTTGGTGGGCCCGGGCTGGATTTGAACCCGCCAGCTTAGGTGTATGTGGCTGGCGTCTTAGCCCGTTGAGCCACAGGCGCTGAGCCCACCATGATGTTTAGATGCAGGTTTTACAAATCTCCTTCAGCACATTGTGACCCTTCCTGTTTGGAGCTGCACGCCTTATTTCAGCAGAGGTGTGCTTCCTTCAGCTGTTCCTTGATCCTCATTGTTTCTCTCTTCTGCATTTTCTAATGAACAGGCAGGACTCAACGTCTAGGTTTTAAAACTCTTGGTGTGTACTTTCCTTTCTATTTATTGTTCTCAGAGATTTCTTTGAATTTATCTTCCAGGTTAAAAACTTAGTCCTCTATAGCATCTAATTTTAATTTCGCCTATACAGTGAATGTCTTCAAATTTTTAATTTCCAATTTTTAATTTTTGTTTTCCAGTTGGCCCCTTTTTGATAAACTGTTCTTGTTTTAAGCATGTAATGTTCTTAATCTCTCAGAGGATACCAATAGAGGTTTTGTTTTCATTTTTTTCAATGAATTGTATTTTTATCCATTTATTCTATGGTAAATGTTGGTTTTTCTCAATCTTTCTCTTTCATTATGTCATTCTTTTTTCTTATGTGTCCTAAATTTTTTTTTTAATCTGATTGGAACGCTACTTGAGTATAGTCACAGGCATGAACTCCCCATTAGGTCTCTTTCCCTAGCAGACTCCTCCCCTGAATTGAAGTACTGTCTGGTGACTTAGATTTTTTTCACATATAATTATGTTGCCACCATTTTCCAATGCCCCACATTCTAACATGCCAGTTATACTGGTTGCATGGATAGTGTTATTTACTCTTTCTTTTACTGTTGGGTGTTTGATGATTTTCAGCTTGTCATTAAATAACATTATAAAGAACATTTATATGTATAGTTTTCATATGTAATATCTCTGACAATTTTCATAATGTTAATTCCTAGAGTAAAATTTATAGGTCATTAAAGACTTCTGATAGACATTGCTAAATTGTCTTGTGGAAGATTGTTAACAATTCTTGGTCTCACATAAAAAAATGCCCTTTACCCCTCTGCTCTGGACGGGGGTAGGAATCTTTAATCTTCACTGATTGGTATATATAACATGGCAGTTCATTCCCATTTGAGTTTGCATATTTGAACATTTTCATGAGTTTGTTTTTTTGGATTGACTTTTTGTGGCTCTTTGTTTTGGGGATATTAACCTTTTTGTTCTATGCATTGCAAGTTTTTTCTCCGTTTGTGGCTTTCCTTTAACTTTTTTATTATGTATCTTTACTAAACATGTGTTTTGATGCTGTGTATGTACAGCCACCTACTTGTTCAAAGATTAAATTCATATAAATTTATTTTGGAATATGGCTTGAGACACATCTTTGTTTTTTTCTGAAATAACTAATTAGTCTCTTTTTTACTGACTGATTTTTTCCCCCCACTAATTTGAAATCTTACCTTTGTCAGATATTAGTGTCCTATATGTATATTTGTGTTATCTGCCTGAAAATAACTTCCTCAGGAACATCTTACAATTCCTGAAATTCTGGAGACTTTATTTCTTTACCGTTTCTAAAAAGTAATTAAGTATAATACTTAAATTACTATATTAAAATCTTATCAAATGCTTGCTTATTATTCTAATTCTTGAAAATTAAAGATCCCAAAAATATTTCCCTCATCAGATTATTGTGTTATCAACCAGGGATTTTTTTTTTTTCTAGTTCATAACTTGCCAGGAATAAAGGGAAGCAATGGTAAATGGAGATCCAACATTATAATTCTGAGGAATCTAGGATGGTTTCAGAAATAGAAATGTTTCATCTTGTTTTGTTGGGGGCAGGGAAATGTTAGTAAACATTGAAAATTGAGATAAATAACAATATTTGAACTCTGAAAAAAAGTAGCCAGAATGTCCCTAAGTTAGCAGCATTTCAGAAATTGAATTTTGTATTTATTGATTTTTTAAATGGATAAAATTGACTTCACTTTAAGTAAAATTTATTAACTCCATCATAGATGTAGTTAATTTCAGTTTCTCAATGCCACTGGTTACTAGAACAGTTCTAAGGCTCTGCTCGTCTGTGGAGTTCATGGTTCATCTCCTTTGCCTTTATATGGCTTCAGCCACATGAGTTAAGGCTTATTTGTTTTCACCATAAATTTCTCCAGAAATATAATGTACATTGTGGTGCTATAGATCAAATGTGAAGTGTGTGCTCAGTTTGTAAGCTATTGTACCAAAACTAAATTGATGAAGGGATTTTGTTGAGAAAATGCCAGTATCCACAAAGCTAACTAGTGGGTCACAAACCTGAACTCTTGGGTGGGACCTGTGGCTCAAAGGAGTAGGGCGCCAGCCCCATATGCTGGAGGTGGCAGGTTCAAACCCAGCACTGGCCAAAAAAAACCCGCAAAAAATAAAAAATACAAACTTGAACTCTTGAGTTTTGCAGTTATTAATAACTGCATATTAAGTGAGTATCATGAGTATTCTTTCTTTCTTTTAGGTTCCTTTTGCAGTAAATAGGTGTTGTCTCAAATGTGTTCTGTAGGACATTATTGCTGTGAGGTGCTCTGGAAGCAGGTTCAGGGTTCATGGTTAAATCAGTTAAATAAAAGCTATGTATTAGGCTGGGCATGGTGGCACTCTCCTAGCACTCATCCTAGCACTCTGGGAGGTTAAGATAGGTGGATTGTAGGAGCTCAGGAGTTTGAGACCAGCCTGAGCAAGAATGAGACCATGTCTCTAAAAAAAAAAGTAGCCAGCATGGTGGCAGGGGCCTATAGTCCTAGATATTCAGGAGGCTGAGGCAGAAGGATCACTTGAGCCCAAGAGTTTGAGGTTGCTGTGAGCTATGATGCCACCGCACTCCATGTAGGGCAATAGGGAGATTCTGTCTACAAAAATTCAATCAATCAATCAAAGGTATGTACTAGAACCTTCTCTATGAAGTGTACAGTGTGTAATCCAATCCTGCAGATTTTGAGAAGTCTTATAGGAAAGAAATCCTTAAATCTTCAGACCCACTTCTTTTTTTTTTTTTTTGAGACAGAGTCTCAAGCTGTCACCCTGGGTAGAGTGCTGTGGCATCACAGCTCACAGCAACCTCCAATTCCTGGGCTCAAGCGAGTCTCCTGCCTCTGCCTCCCAAGGAGCTGGGACTACAGGCGCTTGCCACAAGGTCCAGCCATTTTTTGGTTGCAGTTGTCATTGTTGTTTTGGCGGGCCTCGACTGGATTCGAACCCGCCAGCTCAGGTGTATGTGGCTGGCACCTTAGCCCGTTGAGCCACAGGCGCCGAGCCAGACCCATTTCTTAACATCTTTAGGAACTAAGTTTCATAAAATCCACTTTGGGAACCCAACCTCTGTTAGCTTCTGTCCAAGGATGCAGACATCTACATGTATAATTCTAGTTCCATAAAAAGTTTTATATAAATGAGTTGTTAATAGTTTATACATGGTACTTTAATTCATAATATCAGTATGATCTCTTAAGGAAATACTGAAGAAAAAAAACAACTTCTAATTATACAGTAATCTAGCTCTGTACTCTACACTGTTTTAAACACAGCAGCACAGAGAATTACTCTTTTGTTCTGTAGATACCAGAACTTTGGTTTGGAATTAGTTGCTCAGAAAAGGCAGGGTCAAAAGTTTGTCCCCTTTTCTGGGGTTTTCCTGTCCAGTACCTCAGATTCTATCCAGCACGTTCTTACAAGGCACACTTTAAGGTCAGGCACTCTTTATATTCAGCATGTTTTCTTCCCTTTCATATAATTTTAGCTATTGCTGATTCAAAATACATAGATATCTAGGGATCTTTTATATTTGTTATTCATAAAATAAGGTTTGACTTCCTAATAAGAAAGCTCAGAGGCACATCTTGGTGTTTTCGTCGTGTTTGTAGGATGGGTGCTGCAGACAACATATATAAAGGACGGAGTACGTTTATGGAAGAACTCACTGACACAGCAGAAATAATCAGAAAAGCAACATCCCAGTCCTTGGTGATCTTGGATGAACTGGGAAGAGGGACAAGTACCCACGATGGAATCGCCATCGCCTATGCTACACTTGAATATTTTATTACAGATGTAAGTACCCTCTGTACCTTTTCAAAAAATAAATTTTAAATTGACAAATCAAAATTGTATGCATTTACAGGGCACAATGTGATGTTTAAATATATATGTAAATTATGTCGAATGATTAAGTCAAACTAATTAACATGTCCATCACCTCAATTTTTATGGTGGGACATTTGAAATGTATTCTTAGTTATTGTTGAACATATGTTATTAGTGACTGTAATCATAGTACCTTTATGCAGTCCTTCCATGCCTTTTTGTGTGTGGATGGTACAGACTATAAAATTACTTTCCTGATCTAGGTCTTTAAATACTCAAAATTATCTTTATTCTAATTGGCCCTAACCCTGCAATTGATTATTAGAATACTACACACTGAATTCAGATTAACCCTAAATAATGTTTGTAGTTTTTTTTTTTGGTCTGAGTCTGAAATAAATCTAGTTGTACGAGAAAGGCATCCCTGGCAATATTAGAACTGTATCTTATTATCCTTGGTGAGTTCTGTTTCAAGATAAAGGATCACCCACCTACAACCAGATTCCTTGAGGGAAGACAATGAGATGGTGCCATTTCTACTCTGAAATATTTTCTTTACTGACATCCTAAAAGATCTCAAGATAAGACCTTTGATCTCATCTCTGCACCACCACACTTTGCTAACTTTTTTACTTTTTGTAGAGACAGGGCCCTGCTCTGTTGCTTAGGCTGGTCTTGAACTCCTGGCATTGGGCAGTCCTCCTGTCTCAGCCTCCCTGAGTGCTAGGGATTTTTTTCTTTCTTTTCTTTGTCATCTTGGAAGTGAAGACCCAAGAGATGCTCAGGTTTTGTTTAGACATTTATTTCGATTACGTAGATAATGATGGCATTTCCTTCTTTAAAATGAATTAAAAAAAATTTTTTTTTATTCGCAAAAAGATGTAGCTCAGGAACTTTTTTCAGTCATTCTAGAAACTACATTAGAAGCAGTTGACTAATGTCCTGCAACCTTGCTAGAACACACTAGTTTTTGGTGTATGTATGAGTTTTTTCTGATTTTCCACATAGGCGGTCATGTCATCAGTGAACAGAGTATTCCAATAGCTGGCACTTCCAGTACAGTGTTGAAAGGAAGTGGTGAGAGGTGTTATCCTGGTCTTGTTTCTGATCTTAGTAGGAAAGCTTTGAGTTTCTTACTACAAAGTATGATGTTAGCCATAGACTTGTAGATATTCCTTACCGAGTTAAGGAAGTTCTCCTCTATTCCTAGTTTACTGAGAGTAAACTCAGAGTTTTTATGGATGTTAGATTTAGTCAAATGCTTTCTATGTGTCTGTTGATATGGTCATGTGATTTTTCTTTTTTAGCCTTTTGGTGTAATGGATTACATGAATTGATTTTCCTTTTTCTTTTTCTTTCTTTTTTTTTTTATTTTATTGTTTAGGATTCATTGAGGGTACCAAAAAATAAGTTGCACTGATTGCACTTGTTAGGTGAAGTCCCTCTTATAATTGTGTCTGGTCCCAAGAGGTGGACCATATACTGTGACTCCCCCTTCCCCTCTCCCCGGTCTCTGATTCCTCCACTCCCACCTTGTATTAGATCATCTACTGCCTTCATATTAGAATTAAGTACATTGGATTCTTGCTTCTCCCTTCTTGTGATACTTTACTAAAAAGATATGAAATTATTATATAAACAATTACATGTTCATAAGAACAAAAAAACACTATTATAATCCAGTTTGGGGACAGAAGGAAGTGGAAAGGCGGAGAGGGAGGATGATGGTAGAAGGTAGGAGGGCGGCTCAGCACCTGAGGCTCAACAGGCTAAGGCACCAGTCACATACACCTGAGCTGGTGGGTTCGAATCCAGCCCAGGCCTGCCAAACAACAAGGATGGCTGCAACCAAAAAATGGCCGGGCATTGTGGCAGGCGCCTGTAGTCCTAGCTACTTGAGAGGCGGAGGCAGGAGACTCACTTGAGCCCAGGAATTGGAGGTTGCTGTGAGCTGTGATGCCACAGCACTCTACCCAGGGTGACAGCTTGAGGCTCTGTCTCAAAAAAAAAAAAAAAAAA
>CAUYON010189914.1:0-36378 GCA_963573935.1 Arctocebus calabarensis
TATAGTGATCAAGAAAATGCCATGAAGGCTATCTGTAACAGTACGATCAAAACATTTCTGAATGTATATGAATTGTGCCCTATGATTGCACCAATGTACAGAATTATGATTCAATAAAATTATAAAAAAAAAAAAAGAAAAAGATTTAAAAAGGTGGCCGAGGAATGATATAAACTAAGCTATGCAATTTTCTTCTTTGTTCCAAAGGATTACTCTCTGAAATTGAGTAAAGGGATTATATGTTTAACAATTTTTTCTATTAAGAGAAAGATTCAGACCAGGCAGACCAGAATAGAGCTTCTGGAAAGGAGATGTTCCTTAAAATTCCTGCCGAGATTCCATTCAACAAAAGCCTACATAGTAAAAGTTTTTAACTAATAATAAGGAAATCTACAGTTATTTCTACTTGGCCTTGGAGGTGATTACTCTGTATCTTGATCAGAAAAATAGCATGAATGAGTCCCAGACTTGGTTCAAAGACAAACTGATTGGAGGAAGGAGTAAGTTCTAGAAAAAAAATTGCCTGCCTGGTCCCTTTTTGAGATAAGTTTTCTTTGTATTATATCACTTTTAGATTTTAGATTGATATAAGAGTAGAAATAAAAACAGTAAAACTCCCTGAACCAATCTCACCCTGTGGAGTCCAAAAAGTATGAGCAAATATAAATTGGTTTTCTTAAAATATGTGCCACTGAATGCTGTTCTCTGGGTTTTTTAAAAAAATTGTTTATATACATGTATGTATGTATGTATATATATGTTTATATATATATGTGTGTGTGTATATATATATATATGTTTGTGTCTATACAGGGTGGACATAAAGTTTGTGTGCAGGTTTACTATGTTAAACTACTTTAAATTGCACACAAACTTTATTTCCACCCTGTACATTAGGATTTCTGTATTAAATAAAAGCAAACAAGTTTTGTTATTATCAAAGGACTCAGTCTTCTGTGGTCCCTGAGCATACCTATACATCCTTCCTGGGTATACCAACATTAAAAGACCCTGATAACTCTTTTCCTGGGACATTTCTTGTGATGTGTTTGCATTGGGCATCTTTCAACAGTCAATTATTTTTGGTTTTTTGTTTCTTTTTTTCTGACAGAGTCTTACTTTGTTCTCCTGGGTAGAGTACCATGGCATCATAGCTCACAACAACCTCAAACTCTTGGGCTCAAGCGACCCTCTTGCTTCAGCCTCCCGAGTAGCTGGGACTATAGGAGACTGCCACAATGCCTGGCTATTTTTTAGAGATGGGGTCTTACTCTTGCTCAGGCTGTTCTTCAACCTGTGAGCTCAGGCAATCCACCAGCCTCAGCCTCCTGGAGTGCTGAGATTACAGGTATGAGCCACAGCACACAGCCCCAAAAGGCAATCTTAAGGGATAGTGATAATTCTTGCTCTGAGATAAGAACAGGCTTGCTAGAAAAAAGATGTTGGATTTTCCCAAGCTCAAATTGAATCCCTGGCTGCAATACAAACCTATTGCATATGCAGGACTTGTTGGGTCCCCTCTCCTGGTCTTCACATCTTGGGAGGCAAGTGGAACCAAGTCAAACATGTTCATGCTACTTGCAGCACTGTAATACTGTTCCTTGTCACCATCTTCTGCCAGCATCCACGACAAGGTGATAGGATATCTTGTTAGCTTGGAAGTGGAGTAATATCCCTGACCCTGACAATTACTATGGAATATTTTAGGACCTTTACTCTGTTAAAATCACTGTGATCCTCCAAAGGGGTGGCATAGTGCAAACCATTTCCCAAATTTATTTAATCATGCAAATTCATTCTCCTATAGAACAGTTAAAAGAATTAAGGTTTTGCAATTACATACCTTGGGAACCCCTATTCTAAGAACACTAATGCAGGTCTGGGTAGAACATGTACAGAATTCAGAAAGACCAGCTTTTCCAGAAACATTTTTCTAGGGCCTGCTATGCCTCCCACAATTCCCACCATTTGAATGATTCCTTTGGTAAGTGTTGTATTTCCAGAAAGTTCCTATTAAAATGCAAATATGTTACTTGGAGGTATAGTACAGGAATATATTAATTCCTTAACATAGGTTGCAAAAGAGGAGATCCAGAGAGAGAGAAAGTTTAGTTCTGACAGAATGCGGAAGGTAGGTTAGGTTAGGAAAGGTCTGGGATTAAATTTATGTCTGCATAGAAAAGGCAAAATAGAAGCACAGCAGAAATGGGTCCTCCGGGGCGGTGCCTGTGGCTCAGTGGGTAAGGCGCTGGCCCCCTATACTGAGGGTGGCAGGTTCAAACCCAGCTCCAGCCAAACTGCAGCAACAACAACAACAAAAATAGCCGGGCATTGTGATGGGCGCCTGCAGTCCCAGCTACTCGGGAGGCTGAGGCAAGAGAATCGCCTAAGCCCAGGAGTTGGAGGTTGCTGTGAGCTGTGTGATGCTACGAGGGCAATAAAGTGAGACTCTGTCTCTACAAAAAAAGAGAAAGAAATGGATCCTCTCTTTTCCTTTCATCTCTTCCTCAAATATAGTACTTTGGGCCACGATTTATATTTAAAATGAGTTGCAAAATGCTAATTATGATCCCTTTTATCTCTCTTCATTAGTTTTCTGTTCAAACTTGAATGTACATTTGTCATTCACACCCAGTAAGCAGGTACACATTTGAGCATTAAGTTGGGTTTTGGATTTTTTTTCTGTTTTTTAGGAAGCTTGAGTCAGCATCATTTTTGTGAGCAGAGGGAGGAAATGATAGGCTGTGAGGAAGATACTTTCAAAACAAACTTCCTTGAGGACCCTTCAGAAACTAACAAAATAGGACAATCAGGGTGTTGAACTTCAGCCTTTTATATTTTATGGCTCTGCTTAATACTACCCTTACTGGTCTGGTGTTTTTAATTTACATTTGTTTTGTTTGTTTTATTGATTTTTGATTTGTTCTTTTCTTTTACAGCAGGAAACTAGAAGATTTCCAGTATGTATGGTTCAATAATTCTTTAAAATATCACATTTTCTGCCTAAAAACAATGCACATTTTAATGTTCTTACTTGAATCACAACTTTCAAGAAACTGTTTATCACATTCACTTAAGTTGAACATGATTTTGCTAAGTTCTTATCACCATTTGGGAAAAGTTATTCCGAGAGAACACACAAAGAAGTTTTGTGTTTGCTTTCTTTAAAAAGAAAAAAAAAAGGTATTATATTCAGTGTTCTGAGCATTGTGCTACAAGGAGCTGAGTGAGACTTTCCACAAAAAAAGAAGTCATTCTCTGAGGTGTGTGTTCTACACACATCAGAGCTAGGACCCCCACCATGCTACTCTACAATGGCATGCCAAACATCACCAGGCCAGATGGGCTACCACATGAAATATGTAAGATGTTTCAGAATAGCCAAGTCAATTTCTTGGTGTTTTTCAGCCTGATCTAACATAATATATTCTCTTTCAAAGAAAGTATTTCTGTATCAACCAACTTTCAGTTCAAGGTCATTTGCTCCAAAAAGTATGCAGGAAAGCTTTACCCTGAGGATAGATAGTGCATTGAAAGGTAGGTCATTCAATTTGGCTGTATCCTAACTCATAAGGGTGCACCAGCCAACCTTGAATATAAGCCTCGTTTGGATTCTTAACCGGCAAAACCCTAACTCAATGAGAAGTAATGACTACTGATAGGCTATCAGGTGATCAAAAATAAACTTCACAGGCAGACTGTAGAAAATAAGAATTCTGTAGGACATTTTCCTCTCTATTTACATACGAAGTGCTCCTTTGGCTCCATATAGTTCATATAGCAATGTACTAGTTCTTCCAGGAATTTAACAGCATTTTCTGGGATAGGAATATCATATAAAATATTCAAGATCATTAATGTATTGTCATTGAAGCTGAAATAAGCCACCTACTGACAAATTATCACAAACACATGAGTACTTTTCTTTTATTTTTCCAAAGTCTCAAAAGAATTTTCATTGAGAATCTTCCTTCCACTGAAACAAATGGGGAAAAATAGCTTAGCACTGGATAGAGATTTTTGCTGCTATGTTTCATTATTCTTTCAAGAATTTTTTTTTAGGATTCCTGATACACCAGAATCAAATGCATTTTTAATATTCTCAGAATTCTGAGTTAATAGTGAAAGTGGTGGCATCGCTCTTCCAATGCCACTAAAGTTGTGGTTCCATATATAACATAATGTTCCTTATAGGAAGGGCAAGCTATCTCTTCTATCAATCCCTTCCAGCTAGTGCCCAAGGCTACTGTAATTCTACATTGCTGCAAACACTTTGTTTAGCTCAGAAAACTCTCTCATCACATTCTGTTTCCTCTCTTCTTCCACTTCTTTCCCTGCTCTGGGGATCCCATCGTTTTTAGGGTATATATAGCCTTGCTGGCTTTGATTATGCTCCTTCACAGATGCCGTTGATGCCTCATCCATGGCCTCTTGGACCTTCCCACGATAGTGCACGCAAGGCAGACTTACAACTGCTACCACCCGCATCTCATTGTGGAGCCTGTTCCGCCCACGTGGAAAGGAGCAGCCTTTAACTGACGGAACTCAGGCTGTATACACCCCATTTCTCTCTCACTTGGTAGGATAACTCCAAAGCATGTGTGCCCTAATGGCTCCATGATTTCTCCAGCAGTATGAAGTTCCAGTTGCTCAGCCGCAATTGCCCAATAATACATTCTTTATTAACTTCCTTCATTTTCCTTTATCACTTCTCCAACCCCCTACCTACATTTCCTGGGATAACTTCCCAAATAACTACTTGAATTTTTATCTCAGGGTCTACTTTTAGAGAACCCAAACTCAGACACTGCCACTGGATTTCCTTCTTACATGCTTTCAGCTTACATTCAAGTGATATAGTATTTTATATTTAAGTTAGGCAGCCAGGTAACTTTCCAGCTCTACATATTTTGAGGTGAGGCTGGCATTTACATGTTTATTTGTAGTCAGAGGGCATGATTTCATATGCAGTGCACTTTTCTTTCATTGTGTCTTTAGCTCTGTACACAAATCAGTACTAAATGTGCAAATGATTCCCAGATCTGTGTCTCCAGCCCAGCGTTCTCTCTTAGATGTTGAACATAAATATCAAATGTTCATGCCCTCAATCTTAGCATAAACAATCTGTAATCTCTATTACCAGGCTTTCCTAAACCATTCACCCAGTTACTTAAGTCAGAAACCAGAGAAAACTCTTGACAACTCTCATTCTATCCAATATCTAATAGGCATGTGTTCTAAGTAAAAGTTAAAGACAACTCAATTTACTGTAGTTTAAATGATATTATTTTCTTTTTCTAACATTACAGTTTCAAGCTAAGTGGCTTTGGGGTTGATTCAACAACCTAAAAATGTCCAGCAATATTTCCACAATTCATGTGGTGTTCTCTGATGGGATCAGAGCTGCATCACGTTCCCATTCAAAGTAAACAAGAAGGCAGCAGCAGCCACATGCCGTGAGAGTCTCTTTTAACAGGAAACACAGCTTTCCCTGAGGAACCTCCCAGCAAATTTTTCTCTGTAACTCATTTGTCAGAATAAGCCAGATGACTACCCCAGCTGCAAGGAAGATTTAGAGTGTTATGACTAGATCATTCCAAATAAGCTCCATTGGCTCAAGAGACACTTATTGGCATCTCAAAAAAAAAAAAAAAACAAAAAACAAAAATACAGGGCTTCTTTAGCAGAAATAAAAGCGAAAATAAATATTGATTAAATAACTTGTAGCATCTGCAACAAACCTCATTCTTCTTCCAACCAAGTTTCAAGTTGGGTCTCTTCAGTCCCTTAAATATCTCTGGAGTGTATTTCTTTCTTTACCACTTCCCCCCACTGCAGTGTAAACGGCTATCATCTGTGCTCAGGACTGCAGCAACAGCCTGTTATTACTTGTTTCTCTGCTTTAAGTCATAATTACTTCCCTCCAATCTCTTCTCTAATTTCATCCAAAGGGATCTTCTAGGTTGGTAAATCTGAACTTGTTATTCGTTGCCTTAAATCTCTTCCCTGACCAACACCAGGCGAGTCCTAACCTCTGTTCATCTTCACCCCGGTTCAGTGCCTGCTTCACCAGCCTCTCCGTGTCCACTTGCCCACTTTCAACTGACTCCCACTCTCCCTCGAGGATGTTCAGTCACTCTTTTCCTCACATCCCTCATCTCCAGGTTGAGACAGATGCTTCCTTATAGTGTATTTGAATTGCATAAGTTGTATTATGTAACACATTATTGTATTATCATTACTGCAGTATATGGTTATCACCACCATCAGAAACAATTTCTTTAAGTGTAAAGCATTTGTTTCATTCAATTGGGTCTTTATCACCAAACAAAGTTCCTGATGCTAACAGGTCCATTAATACTTATTGAGTAAATAATTATTAACTTTAAAAGGTTAATTGATCAATTATTATTGTTATTGGAAAAGTTGGGCAGTAATTATTCCTCTAGACACCAGTAATAAAAAAAAAACAACAAGAAAAGATATAACAAAGTGGTTGAGACTATGTCTCTTCCACAGGCTAACTCCACAAGGTCAGCTATGTGACCTTAAGCTCCTTAATTTAACCTCTTTGTGCAAATTTCCCCAAAGCTATAACTGGATAATGATAGTACTTAACTAATAAGTTTATAAGGATTAAAAGAGTCCATGCTTGCAATTCTAAGTTAATGCACAGATTAATATGTGACATATGGTGAATGTTATAAAAGTTTTTTAAGTAAGTAGATAGGGAGTCATGTCTCTACAGAACTGTAGTCTAAATCAGTCCTGTTGAACACAAATATGGGGTAAACTACATATGTAATTGAAAGTTTCTAGCACCTATATTAAGTAACTGAATTATAAATAAAAATAACTTTAATCATTTAAGCTGATATATCAAACTATTATTCAACAAAAACTTGACTTAAAAATTTATTAATGAGAAATTTTACATTATTTGTACTAAGCCTTCAAAATTCAGAGCATATTTTATACTTGTAGCATAACTCAATTCAGATGCTTAATTTCCATTTGTATTTAGCTTTCATAAACTTACCTTTGAAAACCTAGACTCACATACTCATGTTGTTCCAAACATACTTTAAGTTTCTACAATAATTAATTCAGATATTATTTTTAACTTACAATTTATTGAAGGTATATAAAATTAAGAATTCACTTCCTTAGTCACAAAAGTAACATTTTCCTATTCAAGAGCCACATATTGGGTAGCACAGGAATAGAGGAAAGGTGGTAAGTAAGCAGACAATTAGAGTGTGTGATTAAGTACTACGTTCGGGCAAGGAGGGAGCACCCTGGGAGCACTCACTGGGGGTGCTGATGCTGCTTGGCAGAGAAATTTATCAAGGAGATTTTTCTGGAGAAAATTTATTCTTGACATCTCAAAAATAAATAGTGGCTAGTCAAGTGATGAAAAACAAAAGAGCATCTATCAGAAGGAATCATATTGGAGACGAGGAAAAATATAGCATTTCCACAGACCTGAACAAATATCAGAGTGACTGATGCAGAGTGTACCGGTCTGTATCAAGAGTGGGGGATGGGTTATAGAGGTTGAGGTGGAAAAGGGAGCAGCCGAGGGGTAAGACTAGAAAAGTAAGGCAGGGAGGAAATCGTGGATGGTCTTAAGACACATGAGGGAGGCCAAACTATCCTGAAGTCAATGAGGAGCTCTGAGGGTTTTAAACAGGGTGGTTACATGGTCATAATGCATTTATTATAAATCATTCTGGCTATACTAATGAAAAGAGTTTAGAAGATAAAAAACTAGTATCTGGCATCTCATACCCATTAGGATGGCTAGTATTAAAGCAAACATACAAAACCCCAGAAAAATAACAAAAGGTGTTGAGGATGTGGAAAAATTGGAATCCTTGTGCACTGCTGCTGGTAATGCAAAATGGCGAGCAGCCACTATGCAAAGGAGTATGAGAGTTCCTCAAAAGGTTGAAAATAGAATTATCATACAATCACCAAGTGTACTTCTGTGTATATACCTAAAAGAATTGAAATCAGGATCCCAAAGGGATATTTGTACAACCTTGTTTATATCAGTCTTCTTTCCAACCACTAAAATGTGGAAGCTACCCAAGTATCCACAGACAGACAACTGGATAAGCAAAATATGGTACCTACATACAATGCAATGCTGCAATGCTATTCAGCCTTAAAGAGGAAAGAAATCCTAACATATGCTAAATGAAATTGGCCAATCACAAAAAGACAAACACTGTTTGATTCCACTTATATGATATCCCTAGAGCAGTCAAATTCATAGAGACAAAAAGTAGAATGGTTGTTGCCAGGGGCTGAGGGGAGAAGAAGCGGGTAATTATTACATAGAGTTTCAGTTTTCAAGAAAAAAGAGTTCTGGAGACGGATGGTGGTGACAGTTGTGCAACAATATGAATGTATGTAATATAAGTGAACTGAACTTTAAAATGGTTAAGATGGTAAATTTTATGTCATATGATTTTAACAAAATTTTTGAAACCCCAAAATGATAACTTGGCATCAAGTGATTTTTCAATAACATTGAAAAATGTTATTGCTGTGATGCAGGGGAATGATAGAGATGGGAACTGAAATGAGATAAGAGCATCATGGATGGAGGGAAACAGGTTGATGTCAGGGACAGCAGGGCTACAATTAATGAGAGTTTCTCAACCATTGATTTAGTCTTGGGTGAGGGAGAGTCACAATTTAAATTATTGTGCATATTTCTAGTGTGAGCAACCAGGGTAAACAGCGATGGCTTTCATTGTGACAGGGAACAAAAATGAGACACAGACTTGGCTGGGGCTGGGGGCTCAGAAAAACAGACTTCACCTTCAGACAGATTGATTTCAAGGTGCTTGCAGGAAGTCTAAGGAGGATTGTCTAGCAAGGAATGGGGAATATAGGTTATAATTTCTGGGCAGATCTTGGAACCATTGCCCTGTGGAGGATAATTAAAGGTGGGTGATCAAGGTTTGCCGGCACATTTCTCTTGATTTTTCTTTTGAGTATTTTGTACTTCTTCACCAAGAGTCAAATCTGGCCCCAAGGATAGATTATCAGACCTAAAACTATATCAAGCAGAAGATCAACTATTTATGGCCACTGCAATTAGAGTGTAAGGGATAGCAGTCGAAGCTAGTAAGGGTATGTGTGAATCTAAGGACAGCTACTGAAGTTACTGATTTAAAAAGAAAAGCCTGCTCCACTCAGTCCCATTTAACTAGAACCTGCAAAAATATGAAGCTAGAGCTGTTGACCATCTTGCTACCGTGACGGTTAGAGCCACTGGAGGCCGTCACCTACAGCCTGAAAAGGAATCCAACACAGGAAGATGAAGTGAGATCTTTTCATGTCATTTCAGCACTGAATCCAGCCATGCTTAAAGCGAGACCAAATGCTGAACATTTCCATTATGTAAGCCGATAAAGTAACTTTTTTTCTTACACCAGCTTGAATTTAGATTTCTGTATTTGCATCACAATAAACACAGGCAGTTCTACCTTTGTGTAGTAATGCAGGACCATAAATATGACTTTGCAACGTGAGGCTCTGAAAAGTGATCTTAATAATCAAAGGGCGCACTTACCATTGGTCTGAGATGTTTAAAGTTTTCTTGCCAAATATTTAAAACTCTCTTATTGTTGAAGAAGTTAAAAGATTATAAAGCTAATGTATCTATTTAGTGCACTAAAATTTCAAACATTGGAAACATTGAGAATTAAAGTATTTTATTTCTTTGTAAAGACTTATCAAAAATAGTTCGAACATTTTGGGCCTTCTTCTCTTCTACAACTTAAGATACAGAACAAGTGTCTTTTCCGTCTTGATGAATTATCATACTCCTCTATAAGTCTGACTCAGTTTTCAATAGTTTATCATTTTGCACTGTCAATGCTCTGAAATTACTAAGACTTCCTTTAACTTGGAGTTTTGTTTTGTTTTGCTGGTGTTACCTCCTCTGAGATACCTTCATCCTTCTTGTTACAACTACTTTCCCCATTTTATTGATACATTTGCCTTCATGAAGGTTCAGGGGTCGCATGTCTGTCTAGAGTCACTGAACGGTAGTAGTGTGACATTCCTATGGTCAGCTGTTTCTTCTGTATCTCTATGTACATTCAATCAGAATTCTGCAAAGTCAAGCCAATTTCTGAAACACTGAAACTGGCCTTCCCTGGCAGTGAAATGTTCCTCTCTCTGCTTGTAATTACTGTTTTCCTTCACTGCAGCACCTCGCTTCAGTGTTTGGCCTACATGCAGTCAAGCTGATTGGAGTTTTGTTTTCATTATAGTCCTCAACCCAAAGTAGAAGTGAATGTTCCATGTCCACGACAAGTGATTCTCTGTTCTGAGAACAGCTTACACCAAACAGTGTTGAAGCTTCACTGCCCTGTTGTCCACTCACCTGACTTTTCCAACACCATTTCTTCAGTTTCATGCTAGCCTAGGTCTCGTCCTATCTTTGCTTGGTTCTCTCCATGTTGGAATCTCCTCATCACATTTAATTTCACTTCAAGTATTAGCACTTTTAATTTGTTTATTGCATTTGCAATTTATTTGCATAAATCTTATTGTATTTTTAATTTTATTGCAATTAATCTCTTTATTGCATTTTAATTTTTATGGGCCAATTTTCTTTGTTACTCATTTTTGTAAACTGCCATATGTATTTAACATTAGGAGACAAAGAGGCAACACCACTACAGGCTTTGTTGTCTGTGCATGAACAGAATAACAGACATGCTAACCGATCACTAATAGACTTTGAAAGAGCTGATGGTCACTGATCATGATACACATCTGTTATTTATGTAGAGATTGGCGAACTGAAGAACTAGCAGTGAATTGTATAATTTATGCAATTACTCATGGTTAACATACGGTATAACTGACATTGGAACCGTGTTACCAGGGATAATGTCACTAAACAGTAGTATATGAAATTCATGCAGTTCTAATAGTATTGGAACTGTTCAAAACAGTGATTGCTTTTATATACCTAATGCAGAGATTATTTAAGAAGAAAATAGAAAAAAGCCTTGAGGAGTGTCCTGAAGAAAATTAAGGTTTAAGGGATGAGCAACAGACTAACTGCACAGTAGCTCGTGAAGAATGGTCAAAGAGGCAGAAGGAAAGCCAAGAGCATATGGTGTCACACTAGGCAAGAGAGGAAATACTTCAATTGCATTTTCTACTCATGCTTTAAATTGAGATATAATTAACATTCCATAAAGTTCACCATTTTAAAGTGTGCAATTCAGTAGTTTTTAATAAGTGTATGCACAAAGTTGTGTAACCATCACCATTATCTAATTTCGGAATAGTGTCATCACTCTGAAATGAAACCCCTTAGCTGTTTACTTTTCAATCTCCACCCCACGTTCCAACCCCTGGAAACCACTAACTTACATTTCCATCTCCATGATTTTAACTGCTATAGATAGCTCATTTAAGTGGAATCACACAGTATCTACCTTTTGGGGACTGGCTTATTTTACTTAGCATAACTGTCTTTAAGGTTTATCCTTGTTATTAACATCTATCAGCACTTCATTACTTTTTATGATTGGATAATATTCAATTGTATGGATATTGTATTTGTTTATCATTCATCAGGTAATAGACATTTGGCTTATCTCCATTTTGAGGGTATTATGAATAATGTTGCTATGAATAATTATGCACAAGTTATGTTACCTATGTTTTCAATTTTCTTGGGGATATGCTTAAGAGTAGAATTGCTGGATCACATGGTAAACTTTATGAGAAACAGCCAGACCATTTACACAATGGCTATACCAGTTTATACTCCTACTAGCAATCTGTGAATGTTCTCTTGCTTTTTAGAAGGATTTTATAAATGTTTTCTTTCATTTTCTTTTACTTGTCTAATTTCTCACCCTATTTAGCCAAGCACATTGCTTCCTTGACTTCCTTATTCTACATTTGTGAAAGTTACCTTCTAACCATTCAAACAATAAATTTTCTTTTTTTTTGAGACAGAGTCTCAAGCTGTCACCCTGGAGAGAGTGCTGTGGCATCACAGCTCACAGCAACCTCCAATTCCTGGGCTCAAGCGAGTCTCTTGCTTCCGCCTCCCAAGTAGCTGGGACTACAGGCGGCCACCACAACACCCAGCCATTTTTTGGTTGCGGCCGTCATTGTTGTTTGGCAGGCCCCGGCTGGATTAGAACCCACCAGCTCAGGTGTACGTGGCTGGCGCCTTAGCCCGTTGAGCCACAGGCGCCGAGCCAAATTTTCTTAATAGTACACACCATTTATGGCTTTCTCCTTCCACACTGTCTAGAATTTATTAAATTATGCACAGCATCAGGTCTCTCATATCTTTTGTCCAAGCTATTTATAATCAAGAGGAAAAAAATCAGATATTAGTTAAATATAGATAACAGCAATGAATTTATGTATCTTTCCTTCCTCTTTTAAATAAATTTATTTAATTGAAATTATTTGATAATTTTGGAGGCAGGAAGACTCTATATAATAATCTTAGTCATAGTTGATGCAAAGTGAAGCAAATTGCCTTTCGCTTTGGAAGAAAGAATCTGTGTGCCTCAATTCATTAGCCCCCTAGAACTTTCACTGAGATGACAGGACCATAAATTTTTCTTGGGTTTACTTCCCATCCTCTGGCAGTCACAAACCTTTATGATGCATGTAGCATGTTGGTCACTTCTAATCCCTATCTATCAGCATAATGTCACTGATGTAGCAGAGCAGCATGATGTTCTGTGGGATGGTGAGGTCACCAAGGCTCCTGAAAACTAAATTATTACATAGAGGAGAAGAGTTAATATACTTGAAACAGTATGTGTCAAAGTAAGCTGCTTCTGGTCCTCTCTGTTTATTGGATAAAATATATATATTTGTTAGAATAGCTGAATACCAGGTGTCAGACTGTTATTTACTCAACTAAAAGAGATGATGTGGAATAGCAACCGCATTTTAAATCACCGCAATTGATTAAGTTTACAGTAATCTGACATTCTCCAAAACCCCTCTGTCATCTGCATAAGGTAAGGAACAGTTTTCCATAATGGACATATTACAGGAATCATTAATTACATTTGTTAGCACGTGAATTTGGTTGCTGGAGAGAAATCCAAAATGATAAGGGCATATATAAAATAAAAGTTTATTTCTCACTCAAATGAACATCTTTCTATAAGCAGACTAGAGCTAGTATTGTGTTTCTATCAATGCCCCAATTCTTTTTATATTATTGCCATGCTGTGTATATAGTGGTGCCTTGGTCTGCACTTCAGCCAGAATGAAGTGGAGGAAAGGGAATAGACTCATCATTTAAATGACAAGATCTAAAAATTGCTCTGATTACTATCATTCACATCCCATTGGCCAAAACTCAGTCACATGGAAATACATAGTTGCAATGTGGCAGAAAAATTTAGTCTTTCTTCTGAATGTCTGTTATCGTATCTAAAATTTGGAGATATTATTTGCATGAGAGAAGGGGGAAGTAAAACTATTGGGGGACAACTGGCAGCTGCTGCCACACTTCCTCATGCCTTTCAAACCTTTGATATTGGACTATCTCTGCAGTTCTCCCAGTGTGCAGTTCTACTTTTGATTTGGACTTTTGTTGCATCAGAACCCTCATTTGAGGGTGAGATATACAGTCATAGGTTGGAGGCACTAAGAAGGGGAAGCAATGGGTCATGAGGAGAATTTGCATCTTCCTTCCTGTTGAATACTTCAGACTCACCTTCCATCATGTCGATATACAGAAAATGTGGTAACAATCAGTGTGGATTTTCAGACCAACAGGTGCCATTGTAACTGAATCAGACCTGCTAATCCACTGTCACCTAACTTGCATGTCTCAAGATTCTGTCAGGTAGGTCACAGTGACATTCCACACCATGATCCCTGAGAAACCTGGCTAGGTCCCCCTTCTCACTACACAGTTACCCTGGTAAATGACCAAGATTCTTACAGAGAAAGCTGAGAGAAAGGTTTATGGGATGTACTTGTGATGATATGACAAGGTCCTTCTTCAGATTCACCTGGCTTCCTCTGTCTGTAAGATTTCGAAATACACTCAAGTCAGGGAATTGGTGAGCCACAGTCATGGCATCATAGTAATTTACACCAGGGCTCAACCAGGTTTTAGCATTTGTATATTTTTATTGCTATTTTTCAGATCTGATTCAATTATAGGAATCCCTTCAAAGGTGAAGACACTGCCACAGATTTCCATGTGTTAAATCCCTCCAATCACCACTCCATCTCTGCTGTGCTTCATGGTAAAAATCCCTCTGACTCTTACATGCACTCCCTGGCCTGTTATCCTAAAAATTTATTACCAAAACTACCCTCGTGGATCACCATTCAATAGTGATATTGTCCACCTTGCTTCTCAGCCTGAAGGAGATTTTTCTTCTTTTTTCTAAAGGCATGGTCTTGCTTTGTTGCCCAGGCTAGAGTCCAGGGGCCTGATCACAGCTCGCTGAAACCTTCAACTCTCGAGCTCATGATCCTCTTGCTTGGGCCTCTTGAGTAGCTACAGGTACACATGACCATGCCCAGCTAATTTACTTACTTTCATATATTTTTGTAGAAACTATGTCTTGGGAGGTCTCCCAGACTGGTTTTGAACTCCGGGTCTCAAGGAATCCTTCCACCTTGGCCTCCCAAAGGGCAGAATTATAGGGCTGAGCCTCCAGGAGATTTTTTTAAAGGAATACTTGAGTGTTAGGCATAGTTAAGAGGTAGGTGAGGAGTCTATATATAATGAATTCACTCTTACCTTTTCTGTTTAAAGCTTTGGATTGCTTTTCCTATATCACCTCAAGGAATTTTTGGTATTTCAGTCTCACACAATATAGGTCAGTATTGAATGTACATTTTAATCAATGTTTTGAAAAAACAATTAGAATTCTACCTAAGGGTTACAATAGCACTTTAAATCCCAAATTCCTAATAACTATATTCATAGATTCAGCCTGATCTAAAAGTAATATTTTATCCTCCCTAGGTAAGCATCTTCAAAATCTATTCCCACACATTTGACCCCACATTTACAGCAATAAAATGAACACAACTCCCCTCCCTGGGTGGAGGAAGGGTGATTAGTGGGATCACACCTACGATGCATCTTAGAAGGATACAGGTGAAAATTACTAAATGTAGAATATAAATGTTTTCATATAGTGATTAAAAGGCCATGAAGGCTATGTTAAATAGTTCAATGAAAATACTTCAGAATATATATAAAGTCAGCACATTGTGCCCCATAATTGCACCAATCTACACAATTATAATTTAATAAAAATTAAAAAAAAAGAAAAATATAGGAAGATTTTATCTGGAGACTAACCTCCAATCTTTTAAAATATCATGCCTCTGCCCAAGACAAATCCTCCACAGGATGATGGCTTATAAACATCTGGTACCCACAGCCAGTGACTTAGTTACTGGCTGACATTTCAGCCCCCGAACTGATCTAGTCAGTGGCATCTGAATTATAATTTATTCTAACCCTCTGAAGTAAGGAGATATGAGGCAGCACCTGGTGACTCTGAAATCATAACCTGGGGCCTCTGCCCATGCTTGGTACTGCACAGAAGCTTTTTAAGAAACTCGGCGACCTGGAGATCAGTGCAAAAGGACAGTGGCAGCTGCAATCTCTGAAGACCAGAAAGGAAAAAAAAATGTTTCTTTCCCTGTTGGACTGCATGGCCAGCTGGGTACTGGCTTCTTGTGATGAGAGGAGAATTCAATTCCTATCCTCCCTGTGTTCCTTGGGCGGCACACGCATACTTGCTGACTTCTGTAACAGTTCCTAAGTAGCTCAGCTTCTCAGCCTTTTGTCCTTATTTGAACATAGAACACTAAATCCTGCTTTTAAAATCCTTGGTAAGAGAACATTAAATCTCTAGGCTCTGGAATACTCCACGGGCTGATTCCAACCTAGAAAACAATTGTTCTCACCTGATGGCTGTAACAGAAACAAAGATACCATTTGATTTTTAAGCTCCAAAACATACTTAGCTGTTTAAACATCTCATCTCTGCTGATTTATTTTAGAAATGGAGTGACAGAAGTAAATAACTAAGACTAACATGAGTCTTATGCCATAGAGCTCAGCTAACTTACTACTTTAGAAGCCAGAACTAATGTTTTATTATAAATAGGAGTTCTTTGGATCTTTGGGCCACTGTACATTAGATAATATATATACCATTTACTTATTACTCCTGTGGCAGGATCTGTTAGCAACAATGATAATCTAATAGAGGCTCATTTCAGAACTGAAAAATTCATAAGAAAACCTGTGGCTCATCGAGTGGGGTGCCGGTCCCACATGCCGAGGGTGGCGGGTTCGGACCCGGCCTTGGCCAAAAACTGCAAAACAGAAAAATAGCCGGGTGTTGTGGCAGGCACCTGAGGTCCCTGCTGCTCGGGAGGCTGAGGCAAGAGAATTGCCTAGGCCCAGGAGTTGGAGGTTGCTGTGAACTGTGTGACGCCACGGCACTCTACTGAGGGCAATAGAGTGAGACTTTGTCTATAAAAAAAAAAAAGAAAGAAAGAAACCTTGATCCTTTCAGAATTACTGAAAATAGAGGTCTGATTTTACGGTCATCCAGCTTCATTCACTTGTCCTCATTTAGAAATATGGTAACAATGTGCCTCCCATTAGCTAACACTCCTGTCCTTGTCATTGTGCATATTTACAACAAAATCGTAATTACTAATAACAGCCACATTTAAACACACACATTATAATGCATTGGCATGTTCATACATTAGGATGCCATGACACCATAAAAAGACCAGAGCAGACCTAAAAGGAGCTGTCTCTCAGGAAGATCAAAATAATAATAAACATATTTAGGTTAAAACTGGGTCTACATCTCTAGACATACAAGTATATAAGATATAAACATAGAATGTTTTTGGAAAGATCTAGAAGAAACTCGTTATAGCAATTGCTTCTGGCAAAGGAGACAAAGGGTCCAAAATGGAAGGACATCATACCCATTGAACTATTTGAATTTTTATTGTGTGCATTACTTAGTCAATAAAAGTGTCTAGTTGTTGAAATTTTTAAAAAGAAATAAAATCCATGAAATCTATTGCTTTTATAAAGGTTACACATGATTAGAGTAACAGTAGCTCATATAAAACAAAACAGGTCAAAATCTGTATTAAAATAATCAAAAGTTTTTATATGAAACCTGCTCTGTGTCCTAAGCAGCAATCTGCTTGTTTATGCGAAAGGTCATCTCTTGTAGGTCATTTTCTCATCATATAACCTCTGTGTTCCCCAAAGGCAATGTCTTCTTTTTCAAAAGCAGCTCAACACAAATATATTGTAAATGACTTTTAATATGTTTAAGACTGTTGATTTCCAACTGTGCCATTTTTATTAATGTATTCTTTTGTCTAAAAAAAAGAAAATTGACATTGAAGAGCAGATATTACATCAAGATTGTTCACTTTATCATTAAATAAAATTATCTCTTTTAATAATACAGATATTTAGACACAACCCTGAGTTAAATGACATTTGGTTTATTTCTACTTTGGAAATAACCCCATTAAAGTTCCGTGAATATTTTTGTACAAATTCTTTTGTGGACAATATACTACTTTAGACAATCCCAAATATAATGTACTCAAGACCATCTTCATTATCTTCTTTGTCTCATTTTATTTCTCCATATCATTTTTTTGCTCATCAAAATGATGAAATAATTTTCCAAAACATTGCATAAACCCTGGACTCTTCTTTGACTATTTTCTCTCCTCCACTATCTGTGCACGATGATTCTGCAAAGACTGCTATTCTCTGTTACTCTTCCTACTGCTATATGATAGACTGCCTCAAAAACTGGTGGTATAAAGTAACCACTGTTTTATTTTGCTCTTAATTATGTGGATCAGGAATCATAAAGGGCTCAGCTAGGTGTTTTTTCACTTGAGATCCCGCCTATTTTGCAATCAAACATCAGCTGGTGCCTCAGTTATCTGAAGGATTAACTAGCTCACTCACGGGCCAGATCTCTGAATCCTGCTGCTTTGATCAATCTAACCACCCTGAGGAGCTGCCACAATTCTGCCACCCTTGGGGAACGTCTCCAAGGGATCCAATGACGTAAAGGCACAAGAGTTGAAGGTCCTTGAGCAGAGCAAAGTCCCAGAACAAGTGCACACCCTGTTTGGCACCTGCTACTATAACTCAAGTCCAGAAGGAAAAGGAAGGGAACTGTGTGAGTTGGCAGTCCAGTGTACTGCCCTCAAGAAGTACTCAGATTGTGGGTGGCGCCTGTGGCTCAGTGAGTAGGGCACCAGCCCCACATACCCAGAGTGGCAGTTTTGAACTAGACCCAGGCCAAACTGCAACAAAAAAATAGCCAGGCATTGTGGGGGGTGCCTGTAGTCCCAGTTACTCAGGAGGCTGAGGGAAGAGAATCAGCTAAGCCCAAGAGCTGGAGGTTGCTGTGAGCCGTGTCACCAGGACACCCGTGACACCATGACACGCTACTGAGGGTGATAAAGTGAGACTCTGTCTCTTAAAAAAAAAAAAAAAGTCCTCAGCCATTCTGGTACTTGGGCTGGCAAGAGCAAAGCTTGAATACCAGCAGGCTACCATAAAGGCTGGAGAAGCCTAAAGCTCTCCCACCTGCTCTTTCCATGAACTATTAAGCCCCTTGGGGTTTGATCTTTGTCAGTTTCTTGTTTATTCCCATCCTTTTCTTATGTCATAAATTATTTTAGTGAACTCTATGATAGTCTCTTGCATGGCCCCTTTAACATTCTACTTGTGATATGACTATTCGCTATAACTTTGGTTTCTTCCTTCTGAAGAAAGGTGGTCACCACTGTCTCTTGTTAGCCATCTGGAGAAGCTCCTCATGGACTGGTCTGTAGGATGTGTGGTGGTTTGGGCTCCTTTCTTAGCCCTGGACAGCAGTGATGTTGGGTGGATGGACCAGGCTGACCTATCTTTGGGGCCCCCAGTTGGCAGGTGAAAGAGGATACAATTTAAAAGAGGATAAAAATCACAACTGTCATGCAAATATAAAATTAACATGTCAAGAATTTTGTTGAACTTAGAAATTAATGAGGGAACCAGTAATATGTAATAGCCAGTTCAAATGGAGATTTAACTTCTGTGGATTTATGTTCTCTGTCTTATCAAAGAAAACCAATGATAGATAGTAAAAGCAAATTTTAATCAGGCATATTGCAATAACAGAAAAGATGCCTCAGTATAAAACTATGACCAGTTCTAAATACAACATGGACAATTGGGGATTTATAACCAAGGAGCAGCATGAGGGTCAGAGGATGGAAAATTATTAAGAGGAAACATTAGGGGCAAGGGGAATTCTGGCCAAACAGACCTAACAGGATTCATGTTGAAAGCTGACCTGGGTGATTAGACATAAACTGGGGGTTGAAGGGAAAAGAGAAATTTAATCATATATATAGGGTAGGGGTTCTGGCCAAGTCAACTTAGCAAGATTCTTAGTACAATTAGGTGATACAAACCTGATAAGGCTGAGGGCTTTTATAGGTGACTAACTAGAATTTGGCCAAGGAGAGAGTTTTTGTTAGTTCCTTTTCTTGTTCAAGGAAGAAAGAAACATCCCTCTGAGCAATAAAAGTCCATTTCACATTTGGTCCTCTTTGTTCATTAAGGAAAAGCCTGACCATCTGTTGAGACATGGTACTAGAGGATATGTGTTAGATGGTGTAAGCAGTCAAACTTCCAATGAGGGAAATTTCTGTGAAAATAAGAAGGATATAAAGATGAATGGTTGGAGCAAACTATAAACCCATTTTCCAGAGGTAGGCAGTTGAGAAATCTCTCAATGTGAGGCTCAAAGTATCTTTAGAAGGTAGAGTAAGGATGGAAGTGGTGAACTAGCAGATTTCCTATTTGCCATTTGAAAGTCTTTGGTCACAACACATACATCAGTGTCATGATCATGGATATTTCTTGGAGTACAGCATGAAAGCATCCAGCTTCAGTGCACAAGAGTTCTTCAGATAGTCCCAGTAAGGATGGAAATAGTCAGGTTTTACTTCTCAGTAACACCAACTCAGGAGAATAGGAGAAAGATATGAAATGTTAGCTTGGGGATTTGCATCCAGATAATAGAGGAAAATAGAAAAAGGAGCAGGATTCAGTCTGGTTTACAGATAGAAAATAAAATAGAAAGTAAAAGGATGTTACCAAAAAGTAAAAAATGGCTCAAAGATAATCAATACTCACAAGGGTAGGTTATGACTTTTTACTCTGTAATCAGCACTATTTTGATAAAATATAACTCAAATAAGGTTATTCTTATTTACAGAATAAGTCTCATCTCATTAGATTTTGTTTTATTGATTTTATATAAGTGTAGCAAGAATAGTAATTGACCAAACAGATCATTTTTTGCTTTGCTATAACTTTTCATAAAGAATCTCAGATTAGAATTCTAAAAGCTTGTCAAGACTAGGAAGCCAAGCTAAAAACTTGCTACTGAGATTTCGCCTTTAATTTCGCTTTGATTTGGATGAACTACTCTCTTTGAATTACCTAATATACCTGATATCTCCTGGGCCTGCCTAGAAATAACTTCCTTATTCATACTTGATTTTGGAAACACCATAAGCTAGTTCCCAGGCTGTGTTTTTGAAGAGGGCTTTGGCTTCATAAAGTCAACAGTACTCCCTTAAAACTGTCTGAGTATATCTAGTTCTATGCCTATCATTCTCAAATATGACATTCCCATCAAAGCTTTGGTTATAGACAGTAAAGTGGCTCATGCCTGTAATTCCAACACTTTAGGAGACTAAGGTAGATAGACTCTCTTGAGCCCAGGAGTTCAAGACCAGCCAGGGTAATATAGTGAGAACTCATCTCCACAAAAAATTTTAAAAATTGGCTAGGCATGGGCAGCACCTGTGGCTCAAAGGAGTAGGGCCCCGGCCCCATATACCAGAGGTGGTGGGTTCAAACCTCGCCCTGGCCAAAAACTGCAAAAGAAAATTGGCTAGGCATGGTGGTGCATGTTAGTAGTCCCAGCTACTTATAAGACAGAGGTGAACAGATGGGTTGAGCGCAAGAATATGTCATTACATTGACTTATGATTAGGCCACTGCACCCAGCCTGGCTAAAAACAAAAAAGAAGAAAACACATATAACCAAAAGCCATGGTTATATAAGCAATGCTTATCTTACTTCCTGTTATAGAAGAACAAATTCTTATTGAACTTATGTAAATAATTATTTGGAAAGGAATTCTCACAACCCTGACAAAGAGCACAGCCATTTTAGAAAAGACAAGCGACCCACTCCCCAGACTCCTGGAATGCTTCAAGGCTAGAGTTCCTGGAAACACCCCACCCATACCCTGGCTGGCACTAGAGGTGCCCAGGGCAATAAGCTGGCGGCAGCCCTGACAGAAAATGACTTCAGTCACTTTCCCCTTCCAGCTACATTGGTAAGGCTAATTAAAGTCTTTGCAACTGTGTGAGAGAGTCCTGGTCGGACTCCACTCTGCTCTTTCCTCCAATAAAGCCTTTCCTTACTGCTGGACTGGCGTCCTCTCCTTGTAACGGACCTTCTCCTGGTCTCTACACCTACACTTCTCATCTTTATGGTGCATTTGCCGGGAAAAGGGGCAGTGAGACCAGTTCAGAGACTACAGCAGACCCCTCCCACTGCCCTAATAACAAACACCATTGCACACTAATTCATTAGGACTCGGTAAATTGGAGGACCCCCTCCTCCTCCGGGATCTCCCGTTCCTCTTCAGTTCATTCGCTTCTCCAAAACTTCTAGTGCTGGGTCGGGACTTCGCTTGGGACCTGGAATCAGTGTCCCAATTCCTCGAACACCTGCCCTTGGGGGAGCATGGTGGACAGGGTTGGGATTCTCTGGACTTTGGCGCAGCAGGTGTCTCAGGGACGCCTGCCTCCACAGGTGAGCGTCTGCCCCATTCCTCCTCTCCTTTACCTCACCCGCTATTCGGTCTGCTCCCTACACACTCCACTGGGCAGTCTTCTCAAAAACCTAGGCAGCCTGGATTTAAACAGAGACATCAAGCCGCCTGTGTGGCATGCCTGGCCCCAGGGCAAAGTAGACAATGGAAACCAATCGCCTAAAATTGAAAACATTCTCAGAAATCTTAAATATTGTATAACCTACAATGGTGTGTGGTCAAGGGTCCCCTATCTTCAAGCACTCTTTCTCCTGTGTGTTGTCCTTCACTTTGCCAAACCTGCAGCATCTTCCAATGAGCAGCCGGCAGCTCAAACCTTCCACCTGACTCGGACTTCCACCGGGCTTTACCTCTCCACATCCTGAGCCTCTGCTCCCTTTTGATCCCTAACTCCTCCACCCCAACCTTTCCACCCAACTCCCTTTTTCTTTTCTTCCTGATTCCTTTTCCCCTGCACACACTCGCTCCCAGGGACAACCTCTGGAAACTATTAGACCCTTATGTGAAGCAGCACAAGCTAAGGGCATTATCAGCATCATGGTCATGTCCCCTTTAACCTAGGTGATCTATCTCAAATTGAAAAGCGCCTTGGGTCCTTTTCAAATGACCCTACCCAATTTACAAAAGAAATTCCAACATTTAAGCCAGTCCTATGAGCTCTGGTGGCAGGACATTTATGTAGTGCTTTCCTCTACCACCACTCCTGAGAAAAACCAGTATTGTAAATTGAGCCGCAGTCATAGCCTTTGCAGACAACTTACATACCCAAGACCCAACCTGCCACCAGTCAGGGATGATGGCAGTGCCGGCTGCCAATCCTACATGGAATTTTCAAGAAGAATCTCCCTACCTCCCAACCACTTAACTTCATAACCTGCTTAATAGAGGGGATGAAAAAGGCCGCCCCTAAGGCAGTCAATTACAACAGAATTAAAGAAGTCACTCAACAAACTGATGAAAACTCAGCAGCTTTTTTAACCAGGCCAACTGAAACCCCAATAAAATATACCAATCTTAAACCTGAACCTGAGGCTGGAAGGCTGTACTTAAACACCCACTTTATCTCTCAATCAGCCTCAGCTATAAAGAAAAAGCTTCAAAAAGTAGAAATAGCCCCTAGACTCTACAAAAGAATTAGTTAAACTGGCCTTTGATGTCTATTAACAGCAGAGAGGAGGAGGTGGTGAAGACTGAGCAGGCTATGTACCACTTGCTGGCCTCTGCCCTGCAGGAACAGAGGAAGGGCCTTACCAGGCAAGGTAAACACCCACCTCAGTCATCACAGCCTCCATGTCCTTGCTATAAGTGTAGCGAAGGGGACCACTGGGCTGGTTACTGCTTCACTCACACCCTGCCCGGTCTGTAGTACTCAAGACCACTGGAAGGACAAGTCCCCAGGCTGCAGGGCCTGGAGCCATCCCTTTCAAGAGAATGACTGAGCTGGAATTCAAGCTGCTGGAACTCCTGAGACTAGCTACAGAAGACTGAAGGGACCCAGGCTCTCAGGCCTTCACCATTTCCATCCCAGATTTGTCTTCTAGTTGCTGGAAAGAGAATGTCCTTGCTCCTGGACAAAGAGGCCACATGCTCGGTACTGCCTGATTTTTCAGGGCCACAACTCTCCTCTTCCATGTCTGGTTGGGCTGATGGAATCTCCTTTATCCCACTTAAAACTCCACCTCTCACCTGTCAGAACACCTAACATTCATTCTCCCTTTCTTTCCTAATAATTCCCAGGTGCCCCACTCCCCAGCTTGACCAAGACCTACTATATAGACTCTAAGCCACTATTACTTTATACCTGTTATCCAAAACCAAAGATGCCTCTCAGCTCCCCACAGTTCTGTTACTCTCCTGGAAGGCCCCTCCCCTATCTACACAAATTTCTCTCCCAAGGGCTTTAAGTCAGGTAAATCATAAAGTTCAGGACTCCTCTACACCCTCAATTGTTCTACCCCATCAGCCCCATCTCCCTAGCCAACCTCAGTATTCCCATAAACTAAATGTTATAAAAGGACTTCAACCAATTATTAATCATTTACTAGAAATCCACATTCTCCAATTTAACTTCTCCCCATGCAACACTCCTACCTAGAAGTCCCCGAACCTGGGGACTCCTTCCAACTAGTCCAAGATCTGCAAGCAGTCAATGAAGCCACTGTCCCTGTAACTCCCCCATCCCAAATCACTATCCCCTCCTCTCCACTGTTCATACTTCCATGACATACTTTACAGTCCCAGACTTAAAAGACACTTTTTTCACTATCCTTCTCCACCCCAACTTCCAAGACTTATTTGCCTTTACCTGGACTGACTCAGACAACAAATTAACTCAATAACTAACCTGAACAGTCATCTTGCAGGAGTTTAGAGACAGACCACACATTTTCTGCCAAGCCCTAGCCTCAGATCTCTGAACATTTAAGCCAGTATCATCATCTGTTATTCAATATTTCAATTACTTACTTTTGAGTGACACTAGAGGTGAGCCCCAGGCACGATGCCAGTGACTGCCCTGTCACAAACATCAACCAGAAGAGAATGAATGCAGTCATTCATTCCCCAGTCCAGCTACACTGATAAGGTATTAAAAGCCTTTTATAATTGCATGGGAGAGAGCTGATTCCTGGTCAGACCCCACTCTGCTCTTTCCTCCAATAAAGCCTTTCCTATCCCTAAACTGTTCTCCTCTAATTCTTGTGGACCCTCACCCCATCTCTCTATTGTATTGCCATGAACATAAGCATATGAAATAAGATTTTTAGAATTCTAGAAGCATCAGGCTAGAGAAAAGAGAAATGTTTCATGTTTGTTACAAAAATAAATTTATTAAATCGCCAAAAGTTATAAACACCTTAATATAAAAGGGAAAGGGGCTCCTTATATCCAGAAAATAAAGTATTAAGGAATTTAATAAAATATTAAAGAATTTATTAAAACAAAATCCACAATCATACTTAATCAATTCATTTAGTCCCATGTAATTCTTTATTCTACTTGAGTTAGCAATTTCATAAACCCATCGATTTCTCACCTAGAGTTCTGAAAATTCTTACTCAGTACAGAGTTATGGTCTCAAAGTTATTAAAATAATTCCATTACAAAACATTGGGCCAGCTGGTGGCACTGCAACCACTTTCAGAGATGAATCAAATGAAAACTATCTTTGAATGATGGAAACCTTAAAATGGGTGGCTCATACCTATAAACCCAATACTCTGGAAGACCTAGGTGGGTGGATCACCTGAGCCCAGGAGTTGAGGCCAGCCTGAGCAAGAGCAAAACCCCATCTCTACTAAAAATAGAAAAACTAGCCATGCATTGTGGTGGGCACTTGTAATCCCAGCTACTCAGGAAACTGAGGAAAGAGTATTACTTGAACCCAGGAGTCTGAGGTTTAAGTTGCTATGAGCTATGACTCCATGG
This sequence comes from Arctocebus calabarensis, assembly GCA_963573935.1. Classification (NCBI taxonomy): domain Eukaryota; kingdom Metazoa; phylum Chordata; class Mammalia; order Primates; family Lorisidae; genus Arctocebus; species Arctocebus calabarensis. The sequence continues at coordinate 25,411 of CAUYON010189914.1, forward strand.
CACTCTACCCAGGGAGGTACACCCTCTGTCTCAAAAAAAAAAAAAGAAAAGAAAAGAAAAACATAAAATGGAGATGGTTGAAGATCAAATAAGAATTCAATACACAAGGAAATTTGATTATTTTAAATTTCAAACACATAAAGCATTTTAAAATAACCACTAGATTTATGACTAACATTTAGCAGGACATATCATGGACAGTAAAGGTATTGACAAACTTTCATGACCTTCATGCAATTTCTTATATACATATCTTATCCATATAAATATAACACCTAGGAAAGATTGTTTCTATTCTTTATTTTATGATTCCTTTGTATGTAGCTCAACATGTTAAATAAGCCTAATTAGTTCAAGAGCTTTCTTTTCACAAAGTGGGAGAACAAATCCTTTGAGATTTTCCAGAGGCCCTGTGGGAAATCTCAAGTTCTGTTTGAAATCAAGATTTTATTTAGGATTTGATTAAGGGAAAGCAAAATCATAAAAGTTGTCCAAAATGTTGCAAGGTTTAGAAGGACTGAATAAGATTCTATGTAACTGTAAAACAATACTTAACATACCTATTTAACCAAAGTTACAATAAGAGATACAATAGTAACTACAGTGTAGTTAAAATACGATGTAAGGTACCTATGTTATCTTAATTAATAGGGGGACAGGGAGCTCAGTATGAGCAAAATCAATTCTGAATACAACAGGGACAAGTGGGGATTTATAATTAAGGAACAGAGTCAGGACCAAAGGATGGAAAATTACTAAAAGGGAACATCAGGTGAAGGTGAGATTTTGGCTAAATACATCTAGCAGGATTTGTGCTGAAAGGAGCCAAAATAGGGAGGAATAGTGTAGGATGAGGAAGGCGACTAGATCAGATATTCAGGGTGGAGGATTTCTCTACTAACTTAGCAGAATTCTTGTCACATCTGAACAGTGCAACTAAGGAAGGACCCTGAAAGTTGAAGCCTAGAGGAATTAGAGGAGCCTGACTAGAGGTTGGTTAAGAAGAGAGCCTTTGTGGAGCAGATCAAATTAATTGATGTTGCCACCTGCTTAGCTCTACATAGGATTCCTTTGCTCATCTGTGCACAGGAAACATTTGCATTACTATCAGTGTTCTATAAATGAACTTTCATCTCTAGACAATTTTAAATAGCCTACTCAAAAACAACCAAAAGCAAAGATGACCTTCATGGGTGAGCTAGCCAGAATACCTACTGAATTTCAAACTCTTGCAAAATTTTCTCCTATGGGACTAAAGACCATAGAAAATCCTCACGAACAAGACCCTTCAGACTCACAGACAACCCCAAAGAAGCTGAATAATGACTGAAATTAAATTCTCTGCAAAGCAGGTGGCTGAACCTCAGATGCATAATATCTTTGATTTAAAGAAAATAAACTATGTCAGGATTTCTTATACCTCTGAGTTTGTAGAGTAAAATTAATATCTATTATATTCAAGTTCCTTGAGAACAGAAACCTTGTCTGATCTTCTTCTGTTTTCTTAGGCCTGACACTGGATAAGTAAGTGAATGGAAAATATGTGCTAAATGAATTACGCAAATATCAATGAACAGAATATTAGCTAATAAACAAGAAAAATTGGATATTTTGCATATTTAAATAAAACTTCATGGGGGGAGAGAAAACTTCTAACAATGGACCATCTCACATGTACACTATAGAAATATTTATCTAAATTGACTGTATCCTGTGAGGAAGAAACGAAAAGAAGAATCTGGTCTGGAAACACAGGCATTGCAGAGTGAGCCTGGTGGATCTGCCTGTTTTCTAAGAAAACTGAGGAAAGAACCTCAAGCAGAAAATTGTTTCCTCTTGTAGGAAAAAAAATTTGTGCTTGACTGGAATGCTAGGCTCTGGAGGATACCCTCAGGATTATCTGATTCTACTGTTTTTATTGTCCTTATGCTGTTTTGCAACTCTGTGAATTGAAGTTAAGTGGTAACAATGCAAAAAAAATTCTATCCTGTGACATGTAAATTTTGTCCTATCCAGTAGAGGTCTAAGGAATATCCTTTTCCCTTTTGTGGAAAAAGTAATTTTGCCTTCATCTGCATATCCATTTCAATACACCTGATTTATAAGTGTGTCTATTCTTCAGATTCTGTTTTAAACCAACTTTACAATCTGCCTGGTTCCCTCCTTGGCAAATGAGTGAAATAAAATTTTTAACACCTATTCATTTTTATTTCTATGAAAGTCATGAGTTTAACTTTCTTGGGGAATTATCTTTTTAATGCTCTCCAAAATAGTCATTCATTTTAGGAATAAGTGAATATTCAAAACACACACACACACACACACACAAATAGAATGAAAAGGAGACATCCAAACTGTCTAAATAAGTTGGTAAATAGGGAGCTGAGTTTGGAACAATTATTATTAGTAGTAGAACATTATTAACATAATGTTGTATGTACATTAAAACATTTATGCCCATACTACATGATGTAGGCCCACTGGGGCAGCAACAGCATCCAGATAATACTCTGAAAAATTCCTATAAATACATCATTTTGATTTTTTGCCCCATTGCCCTTATCAAAATGTAGAGGTAAGCCCAAGTTCATTTTCTCCTTTTATTTACATTTATTTTTACTTCTCTTAAGTTTGTTAAATAGCAATGCAAAGAGCAGAGTAGTTTTTTTGTTTTGGGGGGTTTTTTGAGACAGAGTCTCACTATGTCACCCACAGCGTCACAGCTCACAGTAACCTCAAATTCTTGGGCTTAAGTGATTCTCTTGCCTCAGCCTCCCAAATAGCTAGAAATAAAGGTGCCTGCCACAATGCCCCACTATTATTTTGTTGCAGTTGTCATTGTCGTTGAGCTGGCCCCGGCCAAGATTGAACCCGCCAGCTTTCGTGTATGTGACCGGCACCCTACAACTATGGGCAGCACCAAGAGCTGAGTAGTTCTAAAATGTGTGTAAGTTATAAGGCTCAATTATCCTTTCTGAGTTAATAAGACATCTCCACTGAGCTACTCCCAGGTAAGGCACTATAACAGTCTACTTTCTCCAGGACTATCTGAATTAACCATCCTAAGAAGACAGAAATCTATGGGATAGCTTTAAGTTTAGGCCACAAGGATGTTATTATGCCAACTGAATTTGGCACATTTCCAAAGTCTGAAGAACACAACTGCACTGTTCATTCTCTGGGGAAATAAAAAAAAGAAAGTCTCTGTGGATAAACACTGAAAGAGATTCCTTCTAAGTTCTAATTAGTTGGGCTCTGAGGGAAATAACCCACAAGCTAAGAGGGAAAGATGCTCATTTGGCAAAATAAATTCAGTCTCTCCCCAGACACCAGAACATTGTTTGAGAAAGGATTTTGGAATGGAATATATATATATATATATTAAGAGGAGGTAACACATCATTTCCTTAGAGATTTTGTTAGGTTCTAAAAACTACACTTTACGTGCAAGAAAAACACCAAATGTTTTTCTAGAATACAGAAACAACCGTGTTGGTTGATTACTTCTTTTTACAGCTATGTTCAGTGGTGGCACACACAGTTACAGGCTTTCACCAGCAGAGGGAAATACTGTCCTAGGGAAAAAACATTTAATCTCATATCCATGTTTTTCACTGTAATTCCTCTGTGGCGTAAGCAAGAGATAAATGTTTCTTCTTTGTTGTTCTCTTTCATAGCATGTTTAACAGCAGGGAATTGGGTATTCTCTCCCTAGAGCATAATTGTTTTGAGAAAGCAGGAAGGAGAATGCAAAAAGCTGTGAGATCAGAGAAGCGTCAACTCAGAGCTGCCACTGTATAGGAGATACATGAGGCGAATTACAGCACCGTCACATGTACAAAAGGACTAGAACATTCTTTAATATTCACAACTCACTCCTCCCTCAAATCTCCAAATCCAGAGCTTATCCTGGAATCTTGTAATTCTTCATTGGCTCCTCCCTGTAGGAAACTATCAGCCATTCTCAACAGAAACCTAAGTTACAGGCATTCCTAATTTATCCTTCAAAGAACTATGGATTTTAAAAATTCTGGTTGTTTTACACTTAATATCAATATAACCTCGTGAAATTTCTTTTTCAAATTCTCAACACTGATAAAGATTAAGAAACTGATTTCATGAGGGGAATCTATATCCTGCAGTGGAATTACACAGCAAGTGTCATGGTGCTGGGTGAATGGGAAGATCCATTTCCCTTCTGAGACCCCAAGCCTGAAGAATTTCCATGCCAAACCGGTTTTAAAGCCTTTTTGATAGTCATAGCAGGCAGAGGTCACTGTCACAAAAAAAGAAACAGAGTCTCTTCAGCAGATCACTAGCACAGCACTCTCAGGTGAGAGAGAGATGGTGAAGTGCCACATTATACAGCCATTGTCATAGCTGAAAGGAAGAGGGATGGGAGGAAGGCTGGCAGGCAGGCAGTAAGATGTCATAGCCACTTCAGAAGATGCTTGGACAATTTCTTACCAAACTAAACATACTCTTACCATATGAGCCCACATACACACAAAAACACCTGCACATAAAAGTTTATAGCAGATTGATTCATAAGTACCAAAACTTGGAAGCAACCAAGATATCCTTCAATATGTGAATCAATAAGTAAACAATGATATGGCCACATAAAGATTGATACATATTTTTTTTTTTATTTTTTGTAGGGACAGAGTCTCACTTTATCACCCTGGGTATAGTGCCATGGCGTCACAGCTCACAGTAACCTCCAACTCCTGGGCTTAGGTGATTCTCTTGCCTCAGCCTCCTGAATAGCTGGGACTACAGGGGCCCCCCACAATGCCCAACTAATGATTGATATATTATTCAGTGATAAAAAGAAATGAGGCATGAAGACATGAAAATATGTGGAAGAACCTTAAGTGTAAATTAGTAAGTAAAAGATGCCAATCTAGAAAGACTATACTTTATATCAGGGGTCCTCAAACTACGGCCTGCGGGCCACACGCATTGGTGTGAATTGTATTTATTCCTGTTTTGTTTTTTACTTCAAAATAAGATATGTGCAGTGTGCATATGAATTTGTTCGTAGTTTTTTTCTTTTTTTTTTTAACTATAGTCCGGCCCTCCATTGGTCTAAGGGGCAGTGAATTGGGCCCCTATTTAAAAAGTTTGAGGACATCTGCCTATATCAATCCCATTATACAACATTCTGGAAAAAGCAAAGCTATGGAGACAGTACAAAGATTAACGGTTGCCAGGAGTTTAAAGGGAGGGATGACTAGGCGGATCACAGAGGATTTGGGGGGCAGTGAAACTATTCCGTATGGTACTTTAATGGCAGATACATATCACTATATTTGTCATGACCCATAGTATGTTCAAATGCATGTAAATTATAGACTTTATTTAATAATAATGTGATAATATTGGCTCGTCCATTCTAAAAGAAGTACCACATTAATGCGAGATGTTAATAATAGGGAAAAGTAGAAGAGGGCAAGAGGTTTTGGAAATCATCCATACTTTCTGCTCATTTTCCTGTAAACCTAACTATGAAAAACATTTAAGTCCACTATGAATGAAACAAACAAAGCAAATAACAACACATAGCTATTGAGTTAGAAACTCTTGGCAAAGAACTGGTCTGATATCAAAACCTATTGTATATCTTTTCTGTTTTGTTGTATATAAGTATCACACAGAAGTTCAGGTCAAAAGTCAGAAATCACATAGTGAATCACATAGTGCTTAAATGCAGGAAGTTGAATACGTGTAAAACGGATTATTAAACTATGGCCCAGAGTACCTATAAAATATTTTAAAAACTAAATATGTTGCCCTAGGGATGAGAGAAAGGATACATAAAAATGACCATATTTGGAAGGATAACACCTCCCCAGGGATGAGTATAGACCTCATTGGAAAAGATGAGGTTGCAGGCCAGTGGATGTCAGAGAGATTTGCTGGTTCGCCTGAACCATTTCTTTGGTAATCACTGGGCAAGTGAAAAGCAACTCTCTGGGGCTCAGGCTCCAGCAAGCTGAAATGCAGACCCAACCTTCTACACTGGGCAGAGTGCAGGTAGGTGACCCTTACATAATGGCCAGAGACATGTGCATGCTAAGGAATTGTGGGCATAGGAGGGTAGAAAGCCTGGAGTGTGCAGTGTCTGTGTCAGAAAGAATGCAAGAAATTGATCACCAACCCAATCTGGAGCCGTAAGGTTTTAGAAGACCGTATATTTTGAGCTCTTGCATGGGACATAGCACAGCCCTACGTCTTCACCTCAATGCCACTGATTGACTCAACAATCCCTGGAAACAGGCAGAAATCCCTTTTCTCTTGTGATATACTTCTAGAACCTCCTACTGAGAATGCTGTACATCATTCTTAGCTACAAAGGAGATGCTTACAAGAATTCCATGTTTGGGGTGGCACTTGTGGCTCAAAGGAGTAGGGCACCGAGCCCATATGTTGAAGTTGGTGGGTTCAAACCCAGCTTCGGCCAAAAAAAAAAATAATAATTCCATTTTTTAATCACAGAGCAGGTATTAGAGAGTACATTTGGAGCTGAAAGGCAATAAATTGATAACTGGTGTATATGAATAAGAAGCTTTAGGTAATTAAAATGTAAATGCAAAGATTTTCAAAATAAAAAACTTTGTATTCCTAAAATTCTAAGATCAAGAATGCCTCAGGTATTTTAAATAGATTCTTAGACTGGATTAATTTCAACTGTCCATTAAAGCTAAGATCTGAAGTTTAGGGCACTGGGTAAGAAGTCTCAGACAGAAATCAAAATGGGTAAGCTCCACTGTGCTTTCATAACCTCTAATGTGGTAACAACAAGGTGATGCAATTACTACAATCCTTATAATAGAATACTTATCTTTCCCTGAATCTCAATAGACTCTGTCCATGGTTTCTTTCTTTTTTCTTTTTTTTATTTATTAAATCATAGCTGTGTACATTAGTGTAATCATGGGGTACAGTGTGTGGGCTTCATATACAATCTGAAATATTTTCATCCAACTTTTCGACATAACCTTCATGAGATTTTCTCATTTATTATGTGAAAACATTTGTGTTCTGCATTTGATAGGTTTCACCTGTCCCTTCTAAGTTGCACCATAAGTGTGATCTCACCATTTACCCTCTCTCCACCCACCCTCCTCCTCCCGCTTCCCTCCCTTACCCCTTTCCCCATATTCTTATACTATAATTGGGTTATAGCCTACATATGAAAGTTATAATTTAGCTTCATAGTAGGGCTGTATACATTGGATACTTTTTCTTCTGTCCATGGTTTCAAATAGAAATTTAAAAGGCTTCAAAAACATCTTTAGCATTTATTTCTGGTTTGTTGTTTAGAAAACTTTCTAAACATGAGAGGATAAAATGATCCAGGGCTAATGGCAACAATAAGACAATCTACCAAGGGAAATTGTGTAAGATGAGAAAATACTGTGAGTGGTTAAGAGAAAGGTTTTGGAACCAGGCAGCTTGGGTTGAAATCAGGGCTCTGCCCCTTATTAGTGATGTAACCTTAAGCAAGGTGTGTAATCTCTCCCTGGCTCAGTTTCCTTACTTTTAAGATGGAGACTGTAACCATTAAGACATCTCCCTTAGAGATGCTGTGAGATTAGATGAGCAGGTCCACGTGAGGCATCCAGAATAGGAAGCATTCAGAACAGTGCCTGGGCCAAGTCTGCACTATACAAATAAGTACAGCTGCTCTTAGTATTAAATGTGCATGTACAGGCACTGAACAAGTAGCAGGTAAAATAAAGAGAGAGCTTATGAAGAGTAAAACTCGTACCTTCACTCTAAGAGGCTGGAAAGAGGAAGACCATGACAAAAATAAAAACAGTTTCGAAATACCACCTCTCTAGATGTTGTGAAGCATGAAACTCCCCCCATGGAAGGTAAGCACAGGATTTTGAAGGGGGTCATGGCATCTCATGTCTCCCACAAAATAAGAAAGAGCCTCGGCAGTTGTGAGGATTCTGTAATTCTCTCGAGTAAAATAAGAGTAGAAGTGGGCAGTAGTACTGCTGGGCATATCCTTCCTAGTAAAAGTAGTCATCTGCACTTCTTACCAAATAGGTCACCCCTTTCTCAGTCTCAATGATCATATGACATGCTCCTTTCTGCTTATTATATTCGCAACTATGTTCAAACATTTTGCATCTAGAATTTAAATATTTCAAGATAAACATGCTTATTTCTGCATATTTCCATTCAGTTTAACGATTCAGTCATTTCAACTGTAAATTTCTTGGCGTATCCCAGACCATAATAAGATACTTTCCTGAGCTGAACTTCTATTGAATGGTAACACAATCACACATGCTGCTTGAAAAAATAATTGGAGTTGGTCATGCTTTTATCTTAGACAGCCTCATTTTCTAGGAAGCAAATGAGTGGAATGTAGGTCCTGCCCTTAATTTTCTCAGTCCAACATGCTTGAAATGATTGTATAGCTTCACGTTCTGCTAGACCAATTCCATCAACTGTTTCATTTCTTATTCTGCAAGGATATTAAAAGAAAGTATTTTTTTCTTAGTGCATGTCTGTACATCTATTTTTGTTCATTCTGGTTTTATCTTCCATTAATATTCCATCATTTTAAGGTTTTAAAAATTCTGCTCACTTATTTTATATCCTAGCAAGATTACATAATTAATAATGCAATATTATTGCATTATTATCATATATTATACACATTAAAATAATCTAATTTCTGTCTGCATTGTGAGGAAAGACAATCATTAAGATTGTTTACCCAGGGATCATTCTACTGAGTCATTGAATATATACTTACATAATCCCTGATAAATACATACATCACAGGTACTAATACAAAGCCTGACTCCAAACCCCTACTATTCATGGATGCAACTGCCCTTTGCTGAACAAAAGGTAAGTCGCAGTAAATGGTACCATTATTATTGCACAAACTCAATCTCCAGCCTAAGACAGAGGTAGAGTGAATACTCAGAAAGAACATACACATTCAAAGCACATTCTGCCTTTAGAATATACTTCTAAAGAAAATATGTTAGCATCACAGGTGTTAACACCATAATGAAGAGGCATCAAAGGAAAGTACATAAAAGTAGAACTCCAAATGAGTAGAAGAGAAAGTCAAACTGATGGGAGGTGTTGGGGGGGGCGTACATTGCTTTATTGTTGCTGTTATCGTTGTATTTAGAAGCTTGCTGTCCATCCCTCCAGCTATAAACTCTGGCTTTGCTTCCCCTCTCATCCACTCCTTCCTTAGGCTCCCAGAGAACCACATAATTACTCTGTCTTGCTTGAAATCTCACAACTAACATATGTCAGAACAGGATTGGAACCCAATTGTTGGCTTCAATATTCTCTGACTGGCCTTTAAGTCTTTTCCAAAATGTTCAATATGCAGCTGGCCTGGAAAATACAATGCAAATCTCACTGTAATCCCTTACCTGAAATCCTGAAATTCAAATAGTTCTAAAAAACTTTAAGCTTCTCCTAAGTTTATGGTAAGCTCATTTGGTAATAAATCTGACCTGGACTGTCTTTCTTTATCCTACTTGGTGTGAATATTCATACATTTCCCTAGGAAAATGTTAATGAATTTGACTACTGTCTTCAGCTCTTTGTGTGCATGTACATTCACTGAAAGTCTGCGTAGGCAGGGCAGCCATGCAAGCCCCAAAGTTAACAAGGGCCTTTCCCTTGGCTTAAAGATCTACTGCTGCATCTTGAAATTCTTAATTTTTTAACAAGAGGATGTGCATTTTTCATTTTGCACAGGGCCCTCCAATTACCTTTCTAAAATAAGAGAAGTTATGAGTTCTGAAATACATCTGACCCCAAGGGCTTTGGCTAGGGAACCCATGCTACTGCACTATCAGTATTACTGCTGTTACAGCCAATGCCGTGGATTGAATGTCTCCTCTAGGTAAATGATTTTCTAAGGCCTTTTTTCATGTTATATAATATATATACTCTGTGAGGTACATATTATGTTCTTCTCTTTAAAAAAATTGAATGAAGTGAGGTTCAGAAAGTTACTGTAGCAGAGTTGTTCGACTCACAGCTTGTAGACCACACGTGAATTACATGAGGACTTTTTTGCTTATCTGTAGTGGCAGATATCCTGAAAATTATTCACAGACCTCTTCTTTGCTTATCAGTTTTCATTAGTGTTTGTGTATTTATTGTATGGCCTAAGAAAATTCTTCTTCCAATGTGGTGTAGAGAAGCTAAAATGTTGAACATCCTTGCAAGTTTTAACATCACTCCAGCTAATAAATGACAAAATTAGAATTCAAACTAAGGTCTATCTGACTCTGGAGTTCATGAAAGAACATTCGTGGAGGACATTCTTGGACAAAAGGTGCTTTGGCAGAGAATTCAAGCGTATTGGCAACAAAAGTGCAAGTGATCCCATCTCAGGGTGGGAAAGGACTTGAAGAGAAACTTCTCTAAAGAAGACAGGTGCACGGCCTACAGACACATGAAAAAATGCTCACCATCCTTAATGATCAGAGAAATGCAAATCAAACTACCTTGAGATATCATCTAACTCCAGTAAGATTAGCCCACATAACAAAATCCCAAAACCAGAGATGTTGGCATGGATGTGGAGAAAGGGGAACACTTTTACACTGTTGGTGGGAATTCAAATTAGTAAATTCCTTTTGGAAAGATATTTGGAGAATACTTAGAGATCTAAAAATAGATCTGCCATTCAATCCTATAATACCTTTATTGGGTATATATCCTGAAGACCAAAAATCACATTATAATAGAGATATTTGTACCAGAATGTTTACTGTAGCCCAATTCATAATTGCTAAGTCGTGGAAGAAGCCCAAAGGCCCATCGACCCACGAATGGATTCATAAATTGTGGTACATGTATACCATGGAATACTATGCAGCCTTAAAGAAAGATGGAGACTTTACCTCTTTTGTGTTTACATGGATGGAGCTGGAACATATTCTTCTTAGCAAAGTATCT
>CAUYON010189915.1:0-27200 GCA_963573935.1 Arctocebus calabarensis
CTTTATATAGTGATCAAGGAAATGCCATGAAGGATACCTGTAACAGTATGATCAAAATATTTCTGAATGTATATGAATCGTGCCCTGTGATTGCACCAATGTACATAATTATGATTCAATAAAATTATTAAAAAAAAAAAACTAAAACCTAAAATTAAAAAAATAAATTTATTTCAAAATATGATTTTCATTTCTAATTTTTCCCTAGTAGAGGTGTAAAGATGCCAAGATAAAAATACATAAATATTTCTTCTCCCTGAATTTCAAGTTAAGCAAGCTTATGTAATTATTGTAGAAAATTTATCATACTCATCTTTTTGTGTTTCTGCTGTCAGCATTTTACAGTAAAAATGCATCTCAAAAGTGGAATGAGCAATCTTATGAGTGGTGAACTTATCCAGCTGTTTTCTCTTATTATAATTTCTCCCTGTGCAATAAGAACAGGTGGTAGGTTGTGTGTTGGCAAAAAGAAAAGGAAAAGGATGTTTCTTTCGAATTTTGTAAATTGTCTCAAGTCAGTTATTTTTCCAAGAGTCTCAACTCTTTCAACTAGAATATGTTCCCCTCTAAGCTGCTTAATCCTGCCAAATTCTATTTTAGCCTATTTCATATCTGGGGCTTTGCCACAAACACGAATTCTTCTGTGGTCAGTGTGGTAAATGAAACTTTAATCCAGAAACAGTCTGTTTGATTTAGTTTTAATGCAATATATTCTGTATTTCTTGCTGAATTGTCAATACTTTTGTTTAAGCCAATTGCTCAAAACTTGGAAAATACCAGTTGTTGCTCTTATTAATATATGTATATATATTTTTTTCTTTCAAATATTTATTTGTGTCTGTTTTTATCATAATGAAATTCTTTAATAATACCTAAAAGAAAAATTATTAAAAATTTGAGTAAAATCTCATTTCTAAACATAGATGTATTCTTAAATTCCAAATGGATAAAATCAAATTTTCCAAACTATTATAGCTAGGTATGCCAAAAATTTTGTGATTGAGGTACCTGATCAAGGATGTTTACCATAAGTACATAATTTTGATTATTAAGAACGTATCTGTTAAGGTGGGGCACAGTGGCTCACACCTGTAATCCCAGCACTCTGGGAGGCGAGGCAGGTGGATTAATTATAATTTCTAAATTATTCTTAAAGCTAACATAAATAATTTAGTTTTTAAATATATGTTGGTCATCAACAAGGAGTTTTTCATTTTCTTCTCTTTCCAAAACAAGAGAAAACAAAACCAAAACCAAGGAAGTATACATGTTTACAAAAATTATGAAATTCTGGCTATACACTTTACGCACCAAGAACTTGTCTATGTAACATTCCTCTTTAGCGAGGAATAAAATTAAGACATTTTTAGTCCTTATCTTTTTCAATACTGAGAAAGTGTATTTTCTTGCAATTTCTTATCCAGTTCTTATCCAGTTCATGAGTGATGAATGAGTGGATGTCTTTTCACATTAGACACTTTTTGTTTAGTACTTAACAAAAGAGAATCTGTTGAATATTTAATGCTTTCTTTGACACAAGATATTCAAACAACTCTTGCAGAGTCACAGTAAGAATTAATCTTCCTTTATTGTCATTTAGATTAACTGGGGAAATTACACTATAAAAGTTGTTGTATAATTATCAGGTAACTTCTTTAATGGTTTATTGGTTTATATTTAGCTTCTTTTAAAAAATAAATTCTCATTTTTGTGCTAAATATGCATCTAAACTACACCCTTTTATTTGCAGATATCTTTAAATACAAGTTTGTCTCTTTCACCTTTAGAAGTCTCTCTTGGCAGAGCAATATTATTATTTTATGTTCCAGTTAACAAAAATGAATTAATAAAAATTCCAACAGAAGATATCTAAGGTCTGTGGAGTTGACTAATTGAGTTAGAATATCAACAGTGATTACATATTATTGTATTTATTTTAATTACTGATATGTTCCTTGAGATTATCACACAAAGGGAGAAATGTTTCTTTTTGTTGAGTGCCTGGAGAACTCATCAATAATACATATTGCATACATATTTGTAGAACGTGTATTTTAATCAATAACTTTCTGTCTTGTAATAATGGATTTAAACATTTGTTATGTGATTTAATTGTTCATAGCATCCCAATGAGTAACGAATATATGAAATTACAATGTATGTCATGCAAAAATTGAGTGTTCAAAGTTTTCTCTGTTGTAGCTGTCTCACACATCACTTAAAATCTTATGTTTAAGGGCAAGTGTGGTAGCTCACACCTATAATTCTAGCACTCTGGGAGGCCAAGGCAGGTGGATTGTTGGAGCTCAGGAACTCGAGACCCATCTCTACTAAAAATAGAAAATAACTGGTGCATGCCTGTAGTCCCAGCTACTTGGGAGTCTGAAGCAAGAGAATCAGACGAACCCAAGAGTGATCAAGAGTTTGAGGGTACTGTGAGTTATGATGCCACTGCACTCTAGCCTGAGACAACAGAGAGAAACCCTGTTTAAGAAAGGAAGGAAGGAAGGAAAGACAAAACAGAAAGAAGGAAGGGAGGGAGGGAAAAAGAAAATCTTGTGTTTAAATATGAGAATTAAGTTTTTTCTTTATTCTATATATGTAAAACTATTAGTGGGCCATTCTTGTTAGAGATGAGAATACAAATATTAATTTCAAGCTAACACAACTCTTAATTGAATAGTCATATTAACAATGCAATCATTTGGCTAAGATTAAAAGGAATGCATTTAGAGAACTATTGCTTTATATATTTCTCAGGGAATATTTATCTTACTAATTATATAAGCATGATTTTAAAATGTTTCTCAAAAAAATTAGCATTTCTTAATTATCTTAATTACAAAGCAAAAATTCACAGTTTTGCTGTGAACCAATTAATTGTGTAACTAATTTAAACAAAGGAAGTTTGTGGCTAGAATAGTTTAACTCCCCAAACCCTAACCTACTATCTGGGAGGAATAATCCCCTGTTCCCCACCATAAAAAAAATGCCAACATTTTATTATATAATTTGCTCCATCCCTGTATCATCCATCAGGGTGTGAATACATTTAAAATAATTCTAGAATACTTATACGTTCTTAAAGTGTATATAGAAGTACACCAATTAAAATGTCTAAGTATTGTCTTTTTATTCCTGATATATCTTTACAGTTTCTTTAAGGATATTTGGCTTGTTAAAATGTTATTAACTATTCCTTTATCTTGATTTGACTTTCCAGGACAATTATATCAAGTCCTATATTTCCAACTATTTCAGTTACCACACTCTTGTCCATTTTTCTGGCAAAACCTTCATTGTCTGATATTTATAGAGATGTATATCCTGATCAAATTTTCACTATACTTGTTTTAGTCTAACAAAAATGAAAGAAAAATAGTTTCTGCATTGTTACTTGACTGCCATATTGGTGCCAAATGGACAAAAGAACACATTATGGCAAAATGGTGACTTTATGTCCTATCCAAAATATATACCAACTAGTCAGCTCCATGGAGGAAAGCAACTCTTGTACTAATGGATTTTCTACCTTATTGAAATAAGCTAGAAATATTTATTCTGATATAAAACATACTGGATTATTATTTGGTAACAATTATAAAAAAACATGGTGCATATAACACTATCAGATAGTGAATGTTTATATTTTAAGCTTGTTGTATGAATAATTCTTCACAGTAATGGCAGAAAGAGTAGAACCTCCATAGTTGACCATTTCCTCACATTGACCACCTCCTTAAGTTGACCTAATTTTCATAAACCAGACATGTACCACATACTCAATGGAAGTTCCTTATGTTCACCACCTCCGTATGCTGACCAGTTACAGTTACATAGGTGGTCAACATACAGAAATTCTACTCTATGTATTTTTAATTTATAGTGTATTCATTGTTCTAAATCTTGTAATATTCCTGATACATTTTATTAGGACTAAATATTTTAAGTTCTTTAAAAATTTCATTGTATTTTCAATTTTAAGTTAGAATTACAAAAAGCACCTCGATGTTAATGGTTTGTTATTTTATATATGAAATCTTAGTTTTCATATATATTCTTAGTTTCATATCTGAAACAGATTTATTTTGAAATGAACTTTGCAATTTATACAGTTATCATCACTGATCTCTTGTTTTAAGCAGCAAAATATGTACTTTCAATTTGACTGTGATGGCATACTAGGTAAAAAAAACAAGTGTCCTTGAAGATGATGACTGAAAATTCTGGCAGTCATATATCAAAACCAAAATAACCTCTTTGAAACATCAGAGAACAAGTTTTGAGGAAGGCATAATTTAATAGGACCAAAAATCCCTTAGAAAACAAAACCAAAAGCACATTGAATGCTCATGCCAGTTTTGTTTCGGCTCCATGTGTCAATTCTTAAGCTGTGGAGGAAAAGCACTGGGAAGTCAGATGGAGAGGTGCTAATAGGAAGCAAATAATCCAGCTGAGCTTTCAGCAATAATATGGGCCAGGCTGGAAAGTAAAATTAGACTTGCCAAAGTAGCAGAGCTTGCTTGGCTTAGATCTTAGAGACACAGGAAGTACCAGGAGATGAGGAAGTCTTGTTACTCATTGTTAGTTTTCGGGAAGATTATTTAATGCTAAACATCGAGACGATGTCAGACTTCTGCTTCTAGGAAGATAGAGTAGAGCCAGACGTATTTTTCCTAATTATTCCCGGTATGGACTTCCAAAATCCCCGGATTTAACTTTTAACACAAACATAGAAAGATTTGACAGAATTGAGAACAGACCAGAGAAGGCTGTCACGACCTCAGGATGAGCACTGTAGCAGACGTTATGGGTTTGGATTGGCCTCGTTTCCTCCACACAGGGAGAGTAAGCCAGGAAGCCAGAAATTCCATCAGGATGAACAAAAATGTGCCCCTACAAAAGCTTGTTCTCTGACCAAAAGACAAGAAACAAAGAAAATTATCAAGAGGGAAAACTTTTAGACAACAAATGTCAAATACCATTGGAAAAAAAAAATCTGCCCCTTATACTCACCCATGTCAGGAAGGGCCAGTAGGAAAGCACAGGTTTCCCTCCTCACCAGGCTGTAAGAAATTTCACACTGCCAGAATCCTGTCAAAGAAAGTTGAGTAGGGAGCCAGGGAGTTGAGACTTTCAGCCCCTCAGGCAGTAGCACAGTGAGGAAATAATGGTTTTCTTAAATACGTGATTCTATATCAAATGGATATACATAACAAAAAATTAATCTTGACCTCTGCTGTAGACGTAACATTAATAATAAATGAACAGCAGACTCAAACGGGAAAGGTAAAACAAGAAAATTTTAAGAAATAATCATAGGTTAATTTCTTTATTAACTTTGAGAAATAAAAGATATTAAGTATCTTTTATATAAGATATCATATACTAATCATAAAGGAAACATTTGATAAATTGAACTACATTAAATATAAGAACTTACGTCTTCAAAAACGACCTTTAAGAAAGTGATTTGGCAAGCCACAGAGTGGAAGTATTAACAGCATACATATCTAATAAGATATTTCATGCAGAATGGATAAAAAACCAAAATAAATCAGTTAGGGGAAAAAGAACGACACAGTAGGAAAACAATGCAGAGTCTTGGTCAAATACATCTTTAAAGAATACATACAAGTAGAATGATTTTGAAGTATTTCTTTTGTTTCTGTTGTCTGTAAGATTTGGTATGATCTGTTTTTTGAAATTATCTTATACTTTTATTGATAAGAATACATTCCTATAGTCAATAAATAAAAACAAAACTACAGGATTTTATTAGTAATTGGGAAAATTAAAATGCAAACCAAAATAACACTGACAGAAGGAATATTTTCATAGTAGGTCTGTGTTCTTTCTATCAGACTCAGTTTTATTTTGTTTATTTATTTATTTATTTATTTATTATATTTGGCCACGGCTGGGTTTGAACCTGCCACCTCTGGCATATGGGGCCAACGCCCTACCTCTTTGAGTCACAGGCCCTGACCAGAGACTCAGATGTATACTTTCTTATTATCTCAACGAATTTATATAATTAAATTTACTATATCACTGTTTCAGAAAATTTATGAGGAAATCAGATCTGAAATAAATAAAGACCCTTACCTGTCGAGATTGCAAATTGAGTACAGACTAAAGAATGTTGACTGAGAAGCAGCTTCACAAAAGAATGTGAAGTTGTTATATACCACAAAGGAGAAGTTAAAGTTATTTCAGAGGATAACTGCATAAAATGATAAGTTACCCCAGACTTAGAGGCTTCCAGAAGCTAGCAGAAGAGTATTGTCTTCCCGTTCTTGAGTTTTCAGAGGTGTGTGTTAACATCTGAGGAGTGCGTTCCATGATAGATTGCATCCCACTCCTTTTCTACGAGAGTCTTTAAATTTGCATTTAAATCGTGTAAGGTCTGCACATTCAAATTTTGATGAAGCTATATGCTAATGATTAAATTCTGATTCTGATTTTTTATAATAGTTTTCCAGCAATAAGGTCCTAATAGTGGGTTATCAAGTTCTAGATTCTCCATCAGTGTTTACTTCCAGTGGCCATTTCTGATAGCAATTACCTTATTTTGTGTTCCTTGAAAGCAGAACTTTAGATAAAAACCTGGATGCAGATAACACATTTTGTATCTATAATACTACTGACATAAATTAAAAATGCTTTAGGGAAATAGTATTGAGTGAGGCCAGAAATGAACACAGATAAGAATCAATGACCTTTATAATGGCACATAATGAAAGCTAGTTGCTGTGGGAAATAGGGGCCCAATTACTGGATCTCCAAGAACTTTACCAGGAGGTCCCTGGAATTTTTCCCCTGATCTATGGAAAGTTGGCTAATGCATCATCTATCTTATTCTCCACTTTTGAGAATCACAGTGGGGAGGCAGTATTAACATAGAAAAGGTACAGTAAGAATATTAAATGAGGGACAAAAAATTGTAGGCCTGTAAGTGCATTTACTGTGAATGGAGTGAACAGCCAGGAAGTTGCTCTGGATGGGTTAGTGAGCGAGTCCTAGGTGAATGTGAAGACCCAGAACAACACTATATACTACTGCAAATTTTATAAACACTACATCTAGGGTACCCTGAATTTATAAGAAAATGTTTTCCTTCCTCAGTGAAAACTCAATCTTAACTTACTGTAACATTTTTACTTTATAGACTTTTTTTGACTGTTTTGTAGTAACACTAAAATCACAATCACATTGTACAGTTTTACAAAGACATTTTTCTGTTCTACAATTTTTAAATTATCCTATTTTTAACTAATGCACAAACATGAACATTAGCCTACGCCTGCACAGAGTTAAGATCATCAATGTCATATTCTTCACCTCCACATTTGTCCTGTAGGGAAGTCTGCAGCCTTAGTAACATTCATGGTGCTGTTATTTCCTATAAAAACAATGTCCTTTTCTAGACTATCTCCTAAAGAAACTGCTCGAGTCTGTTTTACTGTTATCTTTGTTTTTATAAGTAGAACAAGCACTCTAAAATAATGAGAAAAGATCTAGTTTAGTGAATACGTGAACTGGTGTTCTATCACTCATTATCATTATTAGGTATTATGTACGGTACACAATTATGTCTGATAGAGTTTTATGTAACTGGTAGCATGATGGGTTTGTCTGCACCATCATCACCACAAACCATGAGTAATGCCTTGCTCTGGGATGTAACAAAGGAATTTTTCAGCTCTATTATATAGTTATGCATCATTTAAAGATAGAGATATGTTCCAGAAAAAAAGGATTATTAGGTGATTTTGTCACCCAATCATTATAGAGTGTATGTACACAAACATAGAAAGCACAGCCCAACACACATTCAGGTGTTTTGGTATGGCATATTTCTCCTAGGCAACAAACTTGTACAGCATGCCACTCTACCTGAATACTGTCAGCAGTAGTAACACAGGGGTAAGCATTTACATATCTAAACATAAAATAGAATAGTAAAAATACGGTATTATAATCTTATATATGGGACCACCATGGTATGTTTTCCATTATTGAACAAAAATGTTTATATGTGGTACATGGCTTTATATGAATTAATGAAATGACCATGACACTAGTGATCTAAAAGAATAATACAACCTTCAGGAACTAAGCAATTGACTAAAAGGATTATATTTTAGCTTTTGAAAAACTCTGAAAAAATTAAACATGACAGAAAAAGATGATATACTCTGGGTAGCAAATCCAGTAGAACATTTATATACACATATAACTACTTTGACATTTTCTGTTATGCAAAAACAATTGAGATATAGACAAGATTTTTTTTAAAGTGATAGAACATTTACAAATGGTTATATTATCTTGTTTTCTCCAAGTCTTTATCTTGTAAAATTATCACAAGAAAAAATCACTGTGTTATCATAAGAATAACACAGGTATTAGAAAACAGCAAGCCTGAAATCTACTTTGAAAACATTATGTGTGTTTACTAATTCCTACTTTTTTTAATACGCAGTTTTCACAATCTTGCTATGGCACACAACGTATGTTGTAAAGTCTTTGGTAAACACTCTTCAATGGGCTTATACATGTTTTTGTAATATGGCTAAAATTATTTAACATACATTTGTTTTGCACATCATGCTGCTGAAATTCATATCTTATAATTAATTACATAGGCATACAAATATTTTGGATATTTTTCACTTACTGACTATATAATAATC
The DNA here is from genome assembly GCA_963573935.1 of Arctocebus calabarensis. Lineage (NCBI taxonomy): Eukaryota > Metazoa > Chordata > Mammalia > Primates > Lorisidae > Arctocebus > Arctocebus calabarensis. Next base: position 8,700 of record CAUYON010189915.1, read on the forward strand.
ATTGTTTAAATTTACTGTAATGATTATTGTTACTAAATTCAAAACAGAAAACAATCGTGATACCACATATTGATGTAAATTCTTATTTTAAAACTTACTAGACAAAGAGATTCTGATTACAACAATAATCTGAGAAGACTCTATCATTTGAAACTTTATTATAGTCTTAAATGTTAATGAACATTTTCAGTGATGAAAAGTCCTCAATACTATTGATTGATCCACATTTTTAAGGGCAAAAAGAAACATATTTCATTAGGGGGTTTAGTCATTGATACATTTATCACATGGAAACCTTTCTTACATTCAGTCTGTCTAACAGTGAAATGTAGCCTGTGGTAAGAATTTACAGCCACAATATGAGATTCATAGCCCATCCTATTATTTATCATAGAAGTCTCTTGAATACTAGCAAAGTTATAAATGATGAATTAAATCACAGAAATGTAGTTGCAATTGTATCTAGAGCTTCTCTTAAAGAAAAAAAAAAGTTTGGGTATTGATTCTCATAATTTAGTTCTATCGCTTAATAACTATTTTATTAGAATAAAATATACAAGATTAAGTTACCTAATTGGCTAAATGAATCAATTAGATCCATTGAGGAGAAATCTTGAGAAACACGAAAAATTGCTGTATTGAAAAATCTACAGGTCAGTTGTTAGTACTTAGAGTTAAGTACAGTCCTACAGAGCCTTTGCTTTACTTATAATGTGAATCAACGTGGAAGTAGATGTTGAAACAAAGTCTTAAAAAAATAGATTTTATTTGTTTATGAAATTCAAATAATTGGGTATTGGCATGTTCACTATGTTTTGTCAGATTAATCTATACCTTGACAACAATCTAACAAATATGAAATTTATACTTATTTTCTGAAGTTATTTTTAAACTTCAACCAAAATATTAAGATAATAAACCATATGTTATTATTAACAAAATATTGAATGCTAATAAATTATTTGTTAATTACAATATTTATATCAAGAAACAAGGAGAATATGATTTCAATAAAATTAAACAGAAAATATAAATAATTTGCCAACTGAAATAAAAAAGTATTCATTATAATCTATCTTCACTCACACCGAATCTTTCTATTAAAAATGTACAAATGAAAGAAATGTTATCTACAATAGAAAAATGAGGACTTCATAGATAAAATGAGTAATTATATCACAAGTTCTTATATTTTAGTTTTTTATACACAATTAAAAATTTATAATGTATGAATTGATGACAAACCCTCACGATGTAAAATTTTAACTGGCACCAATAAAGTGATAAAATGAAATACATTCTTAGCCACTATGTTGCCCAAGTGAAAACATTTCTCACCATATCTATTATCATATTAACTGATTCCAGAAATAATTATGATATATAACTTTCTTCAAAGATATCCATATATGCTGATGCACAGATATTGCACTAGAAGATGGAAATTGTATTTTTCAGGAAAAGATAAAGGTATTAATGCAGTTGAGAACTTAGTTGAAAACAAAAAAAATAGATATCAAAAAGGCATAGGTACCCACACAGAGATAAAAATAACATGTATATAATTTTAAAATAAGTAAAAGAAAATTCAGTCTATGAAATGTGAGGTAGGAAACAGAAAGGATAAAGAAAATTGTGCACAGAAAACTCAACAAGGTGATGAGTGTAAGTTCTAGTTAGACTATAATTATAACAATTTGGGGTAATAAAAATTCAGTAATTGCATAAAGAAAATTAATTTGATGATTCTAATTTGATGACACAGGAAATTGCTGTGAATCATTTAAAACTAAAGGATATAGAGGATTCAAATATTAAGTAATGAACAACAACACATTACCAAAAAGAAACATGAGTTCCAAATTTTAATATCAGAAAAGAACATAATAGCTCACATAATATAATAATAAAAAAAATACATGTGCCAGCATAGTCACCAAAAATTTGAGACGGAAACATTTTCACAAGATAAAAGAGACAGATTAACAGTTATGGGTGGAAAAGTTACAGTTCTAGTTATTAAATGAATTGCAACCTCTTCTCATCATTCCCCTCTTTTGGATCTCCAAGTTTGTATACTAACTGTAAAATTTTATCCTCTCTTTCTTAGTCAAATTATCACAGCAGTAATTATCTTCTTTTTCTCCTCTGTTTTTAGTTTTTCTTTTTAAATAACTTCCAGACTATTCCTATCCATATTAAAAAGCTTTTTCTCCTCATATTTTATAAATGTTCTTGAGACTTTTCCATCATAACCAACTCTATTTGTTCGTTTTTATGCGCAACCAATTTCCTTAAACTTCTTAGCAATGTCCATTGCTTCACTTTGTTTATTCCCAAAGCCACTCTAAGCTTTTATCTCACGGAATCTACAGAAACTCTAAAGATAAGATAACATCTAATTTCTCTGTTTTCAAGTCTACAGGCAAAATTTCGGTGCTGGTATAGCTCACTTATGAAATTAATGAGGAAATTCGCTTTCTCTTTTTAAAGACTCTTTTTTGTTTGCTTGTATGATACTTAATTTTCCTTCTTCCTCACACTCTATTTTCAATCTTCTTCAAGTTTTCTCCTTTTCTTCTCAGGTTTCATTTCTCTTTCCATTTACTCCTTTGGTGATGTAATTTAGGTTTAATACTTTAACTACTATTCGCATGCCAATAATACCGTCATTATTCACAGCTCAAACTTTTCTTCTAGAGCCTTCTTGATTTTTGATTCTCCATCTGAGAGTATAATAGACACCTAAAATAAACAAACAAAAAATATCCAAAATGGAAATGTGCAAACTCTGATTATCAGACATCTAACATAAAACCAAACCAAACAAAAAATGTTGTCTAATTATAGCTATGTATTTCTATAAATGGAAAAAATATCACTGACTTTTCCCATCCTCTTGCAACCAGTACTGATTCATGAGCAGATCCTGTTCATAATCATACCAAGGACAGATGTACACTCTCTTCTACCTCAGGTATATACCAACTCTTTAGCCCTATGTCATAATTTAGATCACAGAAATCTTTCTTTCACTTTTATTTTTCTCATTTATTTTTTGTTTGTATGTATTCATAGGATTTGAGTGCAATTGTGCTACATTGATACTTTGCATGGTAGTGAAGTCTGGGTCTCTAGTGCACACATCACAGATGCAATGCACATTGTACCCACCAAGCAATCTCCCAACATCCACCTCTCCTATGCTCCCTCTGAATCTCCACCGCCAATCATTAGTTCATAGGATTCTTGATCATGTTTTCTTTCTATAATGTATTACACTAGTCTATTACATTGATTATGTTATGCTGATTAGATCTCATGAGCAAGAAGTAGAATCTACTCTTATAGATTAGGTGGTTATTTGCTAAGGAGTATTCAGCAAATTTGACAAAAAAAAATTTAGGGAACTTTTACCTCAATGAAGTTTTTAGAGGTCTGGTGATGTGGGCATGTTGTAATATCCCTTCTAAGGTAAAGAATAATTTATTATAACCAACATCGTCATTACAACCCAAATAGAGGTTCAATGCCTTGTGAACCTTTTTGAGTTTTGGAGGCAGCATATTCCTCATTCAAGTGTGTTACTCTGCCTCACTTACTGAGTGACTTGAAAAGCTACTAGTTTTGAGTGGGACAGGGAATAAGAGAAGGTTTTGCAAAAGGTCTAAACTACTCTGCCATTTGGGCCATAGGACTCTGTATCAGTGGTTCTCAACCTTCCTAATGCCATGACCCTTTAACACAGTTTCTCATGTTGTGGTGACCCCCAACCATAAAATTATTTTCGTTGCTACTTCATAACTGTAATTTTGTTACTGTTATGAATCATAATATAAATATCTCATACGTAGGATATGCTTTCTGAGGTCGCGACCTGCAGGTTGAGAACTGCTGCTGTATATCCAATAGGGCTTTAAATGTCAAGAATAGATAAGGACTGTGTTGGGAGCCTTTGGAGTTTCCTAGAGAAGACTCAAAGATCAGGCTCATAACACTTGGCATAAAGCATGTCATCCTCTAAAGATAACTACCTTTTGAGAAATATGTCTTTGTTTATTTGGAGCACCTTAGTAGAGACAGAATGCTTAACAATGGGCCATCAAGTTACTTTGTAATCTAACTTCCTCATCATAAACTCACTAAAACATAATGTTAAGCCTACACTAGCACTCCATCTCTAGACTGGGCCTGAGTAAGCCTTAAGGCACAAGTAAGTTAAATGAAGAAGTGGCCCCAATTCTCATGGACCCAACCCCTCCTACTAAACTATCTTCTCTTTTTCAGTTGAGTACCTATGGCTTCATGTGGAGTTACTTACGGTCAATTAACAGTGGAAGAGAAATTTAGGCCTGATTTGCAAATGATTTCCATGATTGTAGATCACCCAAAGGTAGTCTGCTATAAAACATCACCATGCCTTTCTAAGACATCCCGGGATGAATGTGGGGGAGAAAAGTCTTTCTACTGGGCAGAAATATGACTAGTACACCCAGCTGTTCATTTTCTTTAGATGGACAAGTGTTCAATCATGTTATTAAGCATGGATTCTTGGTGCTGTGTTTGGTGACTTGCCTGATAGTCTACGATTTACATGGAACACAAATGGAAAATTGATGACAAGGAAGTCTAGGGAAAGAGGTATGTGGGTAGACTTCTTGGAATGAAAAAATGCAAAAATATTTGTGTCTCATGTCAATGACCCCTAAAGCATGACATCAGCAGAGAAGGATTTCAATTAGCAAGTGGATGGAATGACTCATTATTTAGATATCAGTCAACCTCTTTCCCCAACCACTCCTCTAATAGCCCAGTGGGTTCATGAAAAAATTGGCCACAGAGGCAAGGATGGAAGTTATATGTGAACTCAACATCAAAGACAGCCATAGCCAAACTGGATAAGCCGCTGCTCAGCACATGATCTGTAGTAACAGAGACAGCACCAAGTCTCCACTGTGGCACCATTTCCTGTGGTAATGAGCTAGTTACTTTTTAGCAGATTCATTACTTTGGGCCTTTTCCTTCATGGAAGGGGAAATTTTTAGTTCTTACTGGGATCAACATTTCCTGTGACTATTACATACCCTCCCTGTACTAAATGTTCCTACCAAATCTACCCTCTGTAAACTTACAGAATATTTGTGCACCAACGTGTTATTCCTTGCAGTCTTGCAGTATTGCTATTAATCGAGCATCTCACTCCACTGCAAACGAAGTATGGCAATTGGCCCATTCCCATGGAACTCCCTGATGTTCCCACATCCTGAAACCACTGGCTTGCTATAGCCATGGAATGGACTTTTGAAGACTCAGTTGTAGTGCCATCTGGAGGCAATACCTTGCAGGGCTGGTGAAAGTCTATCCAGGAGGCTCTATATGCTCTGCATCAGCATTGTACCTACAGTGTTATGTCTTCATAGTCAAGATTCATGGCTTTGGGAAACCGAAGGGTGGAAATGAGAGCAGCACCACTCACTATTAGCCCTAGTAACTCACTATAAAAATTATTATTCTCTGTCTTCCCAAACTTATAATCTGCTGAACTAGAAGTGTGAGTTCTACAGAGAAGAATGGTTTCAACAGGAGGCACGGCAATGATTTTATTAAACTGAAATCAAGACTATATAGAAATCTTGAACTACTCAGGCCTCTTAATCAATAGACAAAGAAGGGAGTCATTTTTCTTGCTGGGGCAGTTGATTCAGAATACCAAGGGGGAATTTAGGTTGTTGTTCATAAAGAAGATAAAGAATAGTATGTCTGAAATACAAGAATTCTTCTGTATTTAATATCACTGACCTGTGACTAATGTCAACAAAAAACTTCAACTTAGGCAGGACTTTCATGGCTTCAGACTCTTCAGGAATGAAAGTTTGGGTTACCTCACCAGGCAAAGAATTACAACCAGTCAAGATGACGACTAAAAACAAAGGGACTATGGAATGAGCTGTGGAAAAGGGTAGTTATGAATATAGCTATGACCATGGGACTAGTTACCAAAATGAGGATTACAAGGTCATGACTGTTCCTAACAAAGTTTTACTTTGTTAGGAATGTGTAAGTGTGTGTTTTTGTATAGCAAATGTATTTGCTGTCTATCCCTTTCATGTAACAGAAAATTCATTGACTTGATGTCATTGTATTTAAGTATTATTAATTTTATATCGTTGTACTTTTCTTGTGGGATGTCAAAGAGAGTAGGAAACATTATTCAAGGGATTTCCATATACTTCTGAGGAAAGGATTAATGTTTTGATTGTGTATAGGAAGTTGTATCATGTTAGGTGGGACCATGACCTTGTTACCTTACTTGTAGAATAGGTATGATTATGGAGATTCATATGAGTGCTCAGTTTACAAGAGGTGGATTTGTGATGGTCAATTTTGTATGGAAACTTGGAGGATGTTTTTGCATGTCATTAACCTTTAAATAAATATTTTTAGACAGAAGAATGAAATTAGACCTTTATCTTATCTTTATCTTTTATCTAGACAAAAATAAACTCAAAATGTATTAAAAACTTAAATATAAGATCTGAAACTATAAAACTTCTGGAAAAACATAGGGGAAAGGTATAACATTGGTCCTAGAAAAAAATTTTTTTTTGTATTTGACACCAAAAGCTCAGGCAAAACTCATGTTTACTTTTGCTTATTTTGCCTGAGCTTTTGGTGTCAAATACAAAAAAAAAGTTTCTGCACAACAAAGAACTCAATCTCCCTATGGTATGGCAGAAAATATTTGAATAAACATATATCTGATCAGAGGTTAATATCTAAAATGCATAAGGAAGTCATGTAACTAATTAGAAAATCAAATACCTTAATTTAAAATGAGTGGAATCCTGAATAAATGTTGTTCCAGAGAAGACATAACAAATGGCCAATGAGCATAAAACAGATTCTCAACATCATTAATCATCAGGAAATTGCAATTCTAAACCAAAATGAGATCTCCCCTCACCTATTAGAATGACTGTTATCAAAGAATCAGAAGATATCAAGTGTTTGTGAGTACATGAAGAAACAGAAATCCTTGTACACTATTCAATAGAATAAAAATTAATATAGCTATTGTGGCAGACAGTATAAAGATCACGCAAAAACAGAAAAACACAACTATAAGATGATTTAGAAATTCCAATTCTGAGGCTGTATCCAAAAGAAAAAAGCATCTCAAAAAGATATCTGCACTCCTATCATTATATTCAATAGCTGATGTATGGAAATAATCTAAGTGTCCATTGACAAATGAACAGATTTTTTAAAAAGTGTGGCATACAAATACATATATACATACACACACACATATATATATGCACATATGATAAAATATTATTCAATTAAAAAAAAGAAAGAATTCTTGCCATTGATATCAGTGGTCCCCATCCAATTTCTCTATGGAGTGGAGGCAATGGGAGTGCTCAGATGATGCTGTGCAGCCTGGCTTTTAACAGGCCAGGGACAGTCCTCGTCTGTAGCTCAGGGGGTTGCGTCTTCAGATTTATAAAAATACTGATAAACCTAAAGGACATATGCTAAGTGAAATAAACCCAACACAAAAGGACAAATACTGTATGATCTCACTTACACATGAATTTCTTTTTAAATTGAGCTCATAGTTACAGAGTATGATTATGATTATTTAGTTAAGAATAGTATATTGGAAGAAAAGTTAATTTTGAGTGAGCAGATTGCTTTCCATTGTTTGCATAGACTTTATGAAATTAATTAGAATACTGTATAGAACCAAAAACAAGCCTCCTGAAATAAGAGGACAGATTTTGAGCTCCACTGCACCATCAGCTCTTCTGGGCCTCTGCTTTTTGATCCACAATGCATAATTTTTGGATGCTAGCCTCCATAATCACATAAGCCAATTCCTTATAATAAATCTCTTCATTTATATAAATTTTGTATAAATATATAGAGACATATGCATACTATATGTATACACACACACTGTGTATATATACACATTACACACACACACAACCTATTGGCTCTGTTCATCTGGAGAATCCTGGGCTAATTCAAACAGGAAAAATATAGTTGCATTGAAAATGGCTTGATACTTTCCAAGTTGGATGAAAAATATAACCAACAGAACAAAGAATCTCAGCAAACCACAGCATAAGAAAAGGGAAAAATTATGTAAAAAAAAAAATTAAATTGCTCTAAAGCAGTGACAAGGAGAAAAATGTTAAAAAAACAGTAATAGAGGAACTAAGATGAAAATTATGGCATATCATCTATTGGGAATAGTGATAAGAAGAAAATGGAGTAATGTTAGTATTGAAAGGAAAATAGCTGATAAAATGGAAATATGTAACCAGGGAGCATATCTCTCACAAATGAGGATGGTAAATACACCAAAACATGCAAAAATTGAAATAATTTGTTACCAGTTCACTCACACTAAAAAATATATTAAATGAAGCTTTTTGAGCCAAAGAAAAATAATACAAAATGTAAATACAGCTCTACCCAAAGGAAGGGAAAGTACTGAACACAACGATAACATGAGACAAGTACTGAACAGTTTTTTAGGTTGATGCAATTAAAAAAACTCTCAGAACAATAGTTAAAAAACTGGATTAATGATTAAAAGAATAAGTATATTATGCAAGGCATGCTTATTCAGATGTATTGATTTAATATAAATTACTTTATTCATAACTCACCTATTTACTTATTTATGCATTTATGTATTTATTTATAATTATATTTCAAACATATAAAACTTAGTGCAATTTTAGGTATTTGAGATTCTTTTACAAAATCTTGTTTTCTCTCTTACTATTTATTTTGACAATTTCTAAACTCAAGGAAAATGTGAAGCTTTATTTCTTCCTAATAAGACCTGATTTCTTATTCCCTACATTAAAATAAGTTGAGGATTAAGATTTATAACTTTATATAACAGCTTGAGTAGTACAACAATGGTGTCATTGTATGAACCTAGGAAAATTATTTAATGTCTCATCAGTAGGAAAAAACATGGAATCCAATTTCACTCATGGGTTGTTCTGAGATTATATAACATTATGCATTCAAAACAACAAGCACGGTCATTTGCCAATGATTATTTGTACCCAAACATCATGTTATACCCCGTAAATATATATGCTAAGTCATTACAAGTGAAATATTCAATTTCTAATCAAAAGGTTCATTTCTTATATCTTAAACAAGAAGCAGAGTAATTAATCCAAGTATGCATCTAAACTATTAACACAGTTTTGTCATCTTAACAACAGCTTGTTTCTACCGACAATGAAGAAGAGTAAGTGGCAATGAAATCACAAAAGGCATTGCCCATAGCTTCCTGATAATTGAATGTTTTTCCCTTGGAAGAAGAGATCCAAACCCTGGCAGAAGAGATAGTCAGTTGCTGCAAGGTCTGATGAATCAGGTGGAAGACACAGTTTCCAAGTCCAGCTTCTGTAGTTTGAGCAGCATTGTTTGGACTACATTTGGTTGAGCATCGTCTTTCAAAAAGATTGGCCTGTCTCCGTTGACCAGTCTTGGCTGCTTAATTACAAGCAACCTATCGTGGTGTGCAGTTGGTTGCAGTAGATATTCACTGTGATCAATGGACTGGGTTTTACAAAGCTGTGGTGAAGAATTCCAGCACTGGGCCACCAAACAGATTTCATTAGCTTTTGTTAAGGCATATTCAGCTTGGGAGTAAGTTTTAGTTCCTCATCTTTATCCAACCATTGTTCTGAATGCTTGTGATTGTAAAAAGGTATGCATTTTTTTTAATCACACATAACAATATGGTGTGGAAGTGGTTTGCCTTTATGTTGTGATAGTAAAGAGAAATACGTTTCAATATGATTTCTGACACTCATCTAATTCACGTGGAACCAACTGTTCAGCTTCTTTACCTTGCTGATTTGTTTAGAATGGCTCAATATTGTTAGAATAATAAAGTCACACCTTGCTGCTAATTCACATATAGGTTCAAATGGATTTGCTTCCACTACAGCTTTCAGCTCATCATTATCCACCTTGATTTCAGGTTGCACATGTAGCTTATTTAAAATCACCAGAACAAGACATCTCAAGTCATCAGTGTACTGTGCATTCTTCAGCCAGATCCTTCCCGAACATTTGGTTTTAGAGCTATGTGTGCTGCATTAGTTTCATGATGGAACTCATATTTGAAAATAACATGAATTTTTTATTTATTCATGACTTCACAATTGGTCTAAAATTTTTGGAAAGACAATCACAAGCCAAAACATGGCTTGAAAGAATTAGGATTCACCTTCACAATAACAAACAAATAAACAAACAACAAATAAACGCAAGAGGCATCAGAAATATCAAATGTCAAACTTAGAACTTAAGGAAATAGGACATGTTATACTTAATAACCTCTGTAATTATTATCTGTCAGTTAAAGATAGGACAAAACTTGGGAAAAAAGAGATCGTAATAAATGTATGTTCATCTATTCAGAAACCACTTATTGAATGGCTATTTTTCTGTGATATTTACTCTTCATAAATTGGAAATAAAGTAAACATTATCCTATCCTGAAGGGTGAGGGTTAATAATTAATAAAAAGATAATTGATGAATAAATATTTATGGCAATTAATTGAAATCTTTTGTGATTTGACATAAAAGATCCCTGGTAGAAACTCAGTGGATCTGGCTCCTCTCATGATTTCTGTAATTCACCGAGTGACCACAACCTCATTCATATTGAAATATGTGGAATTATATGTTTGGAAGAATATTACTTTATGACTTGAATTGCTTTTTCCTTAATCTGGTTAAAAATGATTTTTTTTTTTTGCTTTTTAGCTTCTATAAATTTAGGAGTAATTTCTACAAATAGGGGTGTGATTTTGTTGCATGCATAGATTGTATAGTGGTGAAATCGGGGCTTTTATAAGTATCCATCATGAACACACAACATACCTTGTACCCATTAAGTAATTTTTCATAAGTGTCCATTAACAAGTGATTGGATGAAGAAAATTTGGTATTTACACACATATGAATATATATAATACACACACACACATATATAGAGAGACATATCTCCATACAATGGAATACTATTCAAGCATAAAATAGAATGAAATCATGTTTTTGGCAGCAACGTGGATGAAACTGGAGACCATTATCTTGAGTGAAAAAACTCAGAAGTAGAAATGTATTTTAAGAAATAAGTTCTAGAATTGTGTTCATTTTGCTATTCTGTTATTATAATTGGCTGTCGAATAAGAAATGACAATTAAATCTTAGCACTTGAAAATAACAAACATGTTATGTACATTTTAAGCAAGTATATTAAACTAAATATAAATTTCATGAGTTTCTGGTATTTCAATAAAACTTGAAAAGAAAACTAAGTATCTGATCATTGAGTATAAAGGTTTCAACTAAGCTAATCCTGTTGCAAACTATTCTTAAAAGTTTCTCTAATTCTGTAACATTTGAATTTTGAAGAGGATTTCACTTAACACTGAATAGCTGAATTTTGGGGTTTGAATTAAAACATATAATCAGAGATATCTTTGCATAGGAATGAGAACCAAAAACAATGGGGACCTAGAAATAAGAAACAGATGAAGAAACTACCAGATAGTAAGGAACATAACCAAAATCACAAAAATTTCCACGCTTCTTCATAAAATCTTCAGGTATACATTTATCTGCAGGTTTTCTTGGAAACTATTTTTTTAACCAATTTCCTAACTTTATTTAGCATTTCACTACACTTACTTCAGATGGCTTTAAAGCAAAAACTATTGCAAATAAATTCAGAGTTCCTCATTCCATTATCATAAATACACATCTTGATTTTGTGGTTTATTACTCCCATGCACATTTTATACTATTGTTTATAAACAAATATAAGGTTTTAAATATTTTATAACAGTTTACACATAGTATCGCACTTTATGTTTTATTTTGTAACTTCTTTCATTATATAATGATTTGTTTTTAAGATTGTCCATTTTTATACAGAAATCTACACTTCATTAATTTTTATTGCTTTGAACCATTGTGTGTATACTCTGTGCAACTAAACAGCAGGACTCAGGGAAGACATTGTTGTTACTGGGGTATTGATCTCCCAGGGATGACTGCACCTCGCAGTAGCGCATTAGACAATAAACAAGTTGTTTTTCTGTATTAGCAGTGAAGTGTCAGGGGAAGCAAAACAACGACAGCAATATTAATATTTTACCTTCAGCTGATAGTGGAAATAAGAAAGCTATTGATTTCATAACATCTTCAAAATCAGGAATAAATCTTTGTCTCATGAAGGAAGAGACATGTTTATTTCAAACCCGGCACTTTATGTGATTTATATGTCATTTATATGGCATGTTCTACTTGGCACATTTGAAATTTAAGCGTACAAATAAGGACTTATATATGTGTTTCAAGATGATAAGTAGATAATATTTTTTACATACTCTTTTTAAATGTTTAAGAAAAAGAGGAAAGAAACATAATTGCGATAGATAAGGATTGTATCACATGATAGAAGAATGTTGTCAACAGAACTGCCATTTCTAGGTATTTCTAAAAACTGTCATAATTATATAAAGTGAGGGGTGTTACCACCAGTATAAAAACAAATTTTAAAGACAGGTTGGTCTGGGTGTTAAAGTAAAGAAGCACCAACAAATTAATGACATCTGATAACATTCAAATAGGAATTCAAAGCTGAGAGAAAGATCAAAACAACAATTAAGAGAGTAATTTACATAAATGAAAATGCAGAAAACATAAATAAATGTGCTCTGACAAGAATGTACAAATAGAAATAAAAATTTCTATGGAGTGTACAAGGTTATTGCAAAGTAATATATATATAATTGGTTTGGGGTGTTTGTATCAGAATAAATGAATAAAGAGAGGTGAAGCAAATTCTAGAGAGTGTAATGAATATTATTTTGACCAAAGTTGTACCTAAACAGTCAAATTCTCATTGTGATAACCTGTAGAGCTGGAAAAAAATTTGGAGAGGAGGGAAAATATAAAACCAAAGCTAAAGGATAATTGTAGGGGAAGGAAAATATAAAAGCAAAGCTAAAGGATTTACTGTCTCAATTCTCTTTGTTAGATGTCAGTAATGACAGAAGGCTAAGCACAAATGCTTTGAGAAGGAAAAAGGAATTTGTTACTTTTTGCTAGCAAAGGAGAAAAAATAGCAGACTATTCATCTCAAAAACCTAAATTTTCCTGTACATAAGCAGAAACACAGAGCCTTTAAAAGGGAGGTCCTATTGTTGTGCAGCTACATACAGTAAATGATTCTGTTGTCCCATCGCTGCTGAAGACAAAGGCAGCACCACCACTCACCTGCGAGACCAGGGGACCTCTGCCAGCCAGAGCCTGGGCCTCCATCTCCATCTCACACAGTTCGATTGATTATTTCCTGTAGCCCAATTTTCCTTTTTCCCCGGATCACTGCCCAAGGCAAGGATACATGTCTCAGCTTCCAAAAAGAGAGTGTGAAGTTTTGAAGACGCGAAAATATTTTTGCTATTTTTTAGGTCATTTTCTCTGTTACATATTCCCCACTCTCAGTTTTGCACTTACATATTTATGGGAGGATGGGTAAGTGCCAGGTTACATATTCCCCACCTCTTCATATCCATGGGGGAGGGGTCATGTAGTCTCTACCTCCTGTTGGGTTGGGGCACGTCTGAGATGGAAGGTTTACACTTATGCATACTTGTCATTATAAAACTGGTGGCAGCATATTTATAACAGATTACCAGGAAAAAAATCATAAGCAACAACCGTAACAGTGAGGATGGATGAGGCGAAGTGGACTTTTGCCTTGAGCACCATGTCTGGTACAGTACTAGCTAAAAGACACATGGGACCCCCCAGTGTAGAACTGTTGGTTTCAGAACAGGCGCGGTGGTTTGTGCCTGTAATCCTGGCACTCTGGGAGGCTGAGGCAGGTGGATGATGCTGACAGGCAAAGCAAACCCTCTTTTAAAGAAATTTCCACCTGTGTGGAACAAACTTGGTAAAAAAATAAGCTAGACTAACATGCAGAAGGAATCATTAAACCCTTCAAAAAGGTTTTAAAAAGTGGGAAATGCTGTGCTTTTTAGAAGAAGAATTCAGAGGAGAAAAAGAACCACCTCAAGTATGTTACTCTTCATCCTGTACTTCTCATGGGGACTATTAAGGCCATGTTACATACTGCAGTCAGTTTTAAATGGGCCACATATTTTGTTTTCAGCAAGTTACTATGTAAAATGCTGTAAATGATGTCTATGTTAAGAGTACTTTAAGTAGAGATCTATATCCAAAGTTGTTTCTGTATATTTATTTATTTTTTTAACAAGTAAATAGTTTATTAAGAATCGAACAAAGGTATGATGTGATACAGTATAAGCAAGACACTCAAGATAGGTATAATAGCACTACTCACACAAAAACTTAAATTTCACCTCAAAAAAAAATCACAAGACAAAAGAGAAAGCAATTTCACTGTTATAAGATAAGATATTTCATGCATGTTTCTGTATATTTAAATGCTCAGCTTAATTTTTTGTTAAGTGCAGCATACTCCTGTATTTGCATATAATCATATTGATCAGATGTTTAAAAATTGTTTCGAATACTTCATTAAAATTATTTTATTGCAAGGAAAAAAAAAGTTCAAGGGTTCAAGACCAGCCTGAGCAAGAGCAAGATGGCTTCTCTAAAGAACAGCCTGGCATGGTGGCAGATGCCTCATGTGGCAGCTGAGGCAAGAGGATTGTTTGAGCCCAAGAGTTCGAGGTTGCTGTGAGCTATGATGCCACCACACTCTGCAGTAGGTGACAAAGTGAAACTCGGTCTCAAAGCAAAACAAACAACAACAAAAAAAACTATTGGTTTTATCCTGTAGGTGAAAGACCAGCTTCTGCAAAGTTAGAAATCACACATAGTACTGAACAGGGTTTAAGGAAATAAATTTAGTAGCAAAAAAGATTAACAGAAAAGGCGATAGTCTGAGAAATTATTATTTAGTGTCTGTCTCTCCACTCCATAAACAGAACAAACAATTAAAGGAAGAGTAGCAAAAATATCAACATTTTCATTGTTCTCTTTTCCTCACACAAATATGTTAGATTGGCTAAAGCCCGGCTCCTTTACTGGGGGCTTGGGTTCTCTGTTATTTTTATTCATGGGACCCCCCTTGACTTTGGTATGATAGACCCCAGATTTTCACCAGGTGTGAGCCCTTAGGGGCACTTCATGGGGTCCTTTCCACTTGTCTGTTTCAAACCTCTCTGTTTCTGTTTCACACTGGGCAGGAACCTAAAGGAGGGAATCTCATACACAATAGTCAGCACCTGACCCACTCATTTGACATATT
Organism: Arctocebus calabarensis; assembly: GCA_963573935.1. NCBI lineage: Eukaryota > Metazoa > Chordata > Mammalia > Primates > Lorisidae > Arctocebus > Arctocebus calabarensis. The sequence continues at coordinate 24,063 of CAUYON010189915.1, forward strand.
GCTTTACTCTTTCACTCTTTTTTTCTCATGGTTATAGTATCAGACTTATTTCAGTGTGCTAGAAGTCGCTCATAAACTACTTTTTAGGTGCTTAACTTAAGTCATTTTCTGGGGGCCCCCCCTTAACTGAAGGAAGAGGAGCGGCAATGAGCGATCCCACTTTCCTGTATCAATTTTTGGAAGTGTGCAATTTCCATTCTAGATGTACAGCTTTGCTTATTTGTCAGGTAGCCTCTGGTGTAGAAGTCGTCCATCATCACTGTCTATGGAGGAGGGAGCCGATGAACATTTTGACAGCCTGCCAGACTCATGTCCATTTTCTTGGAGAAAAGGCTCATCCGGTTCCCACTAGTGTTCCTTGAAGAAGTTCATGGGCAACCAGAGGACATTGTGCAGCAGATACAGGTGCAGCTGGTGGGAAAAAGATCCCCCACTGGACAGAGATGCCTTGAGCGGTTAGGCCATCTTATAGCCTCCTGTCCACGAGTCCTTCAATAAGTTGCCGTTTTCCTCCTGCCTTTCTCCTGGACTGCTGATGCCCATCATGTCACGTGTGCTCAGAGATTCCACAAAGGCTCTGTCCCATGCCAGCAGCTCGGAGGAGGAGCCTAGCTTGGAATTTCATTGCTCTCTCCGTCCAAGTGGTGCCTCCATTCAGATAGAACAAGCTTCTATGTAGCCAGAAAAGGTACTTACTAGCATGAGTTTAGGTATACGAGTGAAATCAATTTTCCCAATTATTGAAAACTTACACATGGGGCTCTTTGTGCAGGAGCTTGCCTTTCTGTCCGTGGACCACCCTAAGCACATAAACAGTTTGTTGAAAACAGCGTCCTCTCAAATGAAGTTTCCTTAAATCTATGAAGGCAAATACAGAAGCAGTCATGGTAAACAGGTGCCTCCCAAATGAGGTTCCTCTGAACCCATGAAAGCATCACATCCATAATGTGTGTATTCCTGCAGGTGACTTACAAGAGGCAGATTCAAGACTGTGAGAATTCTCCTCCACTTAGCTGTGCCATTTCAAATGGGTGATTGAAACTCTGGTTTCAATCTAGCCAGAGTGTCAAAGCTCCAGAGGACAGACCGCCTCCAGGGGCCTGCCTGGCGGCTCTCCAGTGCTCTGACTTCCTTCTGCAACACTGGCCCCCTCCGCCTGCATGAGCTCGGCTGTGGCCTGTATGGAGGACATTATTTCAATGGCATAGTTTGATGTCTTTATTTCCTGCTGTCAGGAAACCCCTTTTCTTTCAAAAGGCACTGTGAGCAGCGCATTCATAAAAGCTTACTTAGGGTTCATATAACTGTCATATAGCACAAGCCCCAGTAATGCCATGGGTTCCCTCTCAATGCCTTGATCAAAGGAGAGGATGAAGCAAACGAAAATATGAGACATAAAGGAAAGTTTTTGTTGTTTTTTTTCTTTTGCAGTTTTTGGCCAGGTCTGTGTTTGAACCTACAATCTCTGGCATGTGGGACCCATACCCTACTCCTTTGAGCCAAAGGTGCTGCCTGGCATAAAGGAAAGTTTTAAGAGTTAAGCTGGGCCAGGAGACTGTGTGTCTTTCTTTGTGAAGATTAACACACATGCAGTGTCTTGCCCCAGGCTAGCTCCATTTTTATTTTATACACCATTGTTTTAATCATAAATCTGATGAGGGAAAAGCAAATAATTGTCATATGGTTCTTGCTGTGCTTGCATTTTTCTATTTCTTTAACTGACGTTAATTGGACTGATTTACTTTTTGCTTTTATTGCTCTAAGGTATTCATGATCCCAAACAATGTGGGACGGTGAAAAACAGTCCCACAGCAGGATTTCAGAAAAGACTCTAATGAAGCCCACACACAATCACAGAAGTGATAATACTCAAGAAGCTGGTTTGCTCAGATGGACAGATGCTTCTAGTGACAGAAGCAAGGAGATATTTTACCTCCTAATCTGTCTGGAGCAAATATTGCCTTCTTTCACAAAGTTCAGACGTTCTACATATCGAACTTTACAAACGCACGCCACACCCTCTCTGAGAGGGAATAGCCCAGCCCAGCCCCTTGAGTCTTGTCTGCTTAAGAGCCCTCCGCAGCCCTGGAGTCCTGCTGGGGGAAGGGTAAATATGCTTCTTCAATTAGTTTTTTTTTTGAGACACAGTCTCACTTTGTTGCCCTCAGTAGAGTGCCATGGCATCACAGCTCACACAACCTCAAATTCTTAGGCTCAAGCTATTCTCTTATCTCAGCCTCCTGAGTAGCTGGGAGTACAGGTACCCCAGCTAGTTTTGGAGATGGGGTCTCACTCTTGCTCAGGCTGGTCTCGAACCTGTGAGCTCAGGCAATCCACCTGCCTCAGCCTTCCAGAGTGTTCAGATTATTTTCGTGAGCCACTAAGCCTGCTTCTTCAGTTTTAAGGAACCAGGCCTCCTATACATTCTGCACTGGGCTCAGGATTTTCTGCATCCACTTTTCTCTTCTGTTTCTGTTTTCTTTTGCCCATTTTCTGCAATCATTTTCTTAATTCAATTCTTAGCCTACTTATAACTAATATTTGAATATCTTTTCTTTTATTGTTGGGGATTCATTGAGGATACAAAGAACCAATACACTGATTGCATTTGTTATGTAAAGTCCCTCTTATAATTGTGACCCATCCCCAAGAGGTGTGTCACACCCCATGCCCCTCCTTCCTCTTTCCCTCTCCCTGCCACCTCCTTTCCCCCGGCCCCAACCCCCACCGTGTACTAGGTCATGAATTGTCCTCATATCAGAATTGAGTAGATAAGATTCTGACCTCTCCATGCTTGTGATGCTTTACTAAGAACAATGTGTTCCACTTCCATCCAGTTTAATACAAAAGATGCAAAGACTCCATCTTTTTTTTTCTTTTTTTTTTGAGACAGAACCTCAAGCTGTCACCCTGGATAGAGTGCTGTAGCATCACAGCTCACAGCAACCTCCAATTCCTGGGCTCAAGCGACTCTCCTGCCTCTGCTCCCCAAGTAGCTGGGACTACAGGCGCCCATCACAACCCCCAGCCATTTTTTGGTTGCAGCTGTCATTGTTGTTTGGCGGGCCCGGGCTGGATTCGAACCCGTCAGCTTAGGTGTACGTGGCTGGCGCCTTAGCCCGTTGAGCCACAGGCGCC